>JAAGKR010000492.1:3280-19525 GCA_011419295.1 Clarias macrocephalus | reverse complement strand
CCCCCCCCCCCCTTTTCTTGGCTCTGATTGGCAGTAGCGGCAGAATGCCATGGCGATTTTTGCAGTGCTGGGAGAATGGCAGCTTAATTTACAGAGTTACACGAGAATCCTTGCAGTCACGGCCTGTCTGTCTATTTACAAACACGGCGTTCTCAAAGCAGATCCACCGACTAAGCCGATGGGTCCGGTTCGATGCAAATCTTATTTATAGCAGGAAGAGTACCGTGAAAAAAGGATTCAGATTGCAATGCAGCTTTTTGTTCCACAGTTTTAGATGTTGAGGGCAGCTGTGATACCAGAATGACAGACAATATAAATTGCACATCTTGGAGGGAAAAAATCTTCTCTAAACTCACTAGCTTGGATTTAAAAACTGTCCATGTGGCTGGCAGCAGAATTAGAGCTTAAGCTTGTGGCTTGGGTTATTGCATAACAGCATGACGTTGGTGGAATGGGTTGCGGTGGCTTGATTATCTGGTCTAATGCAGTTGACTCTGGCTAATTTATTATTATTTTTTATTCATTTTTCCAGAATTGATACGGAATAAAAGCGGCGCACACTGTTGCTCATCTTATTTTGATATTAGATTCTTATCTATAAATTTTTAAGGTAGGACTGGGGAAAGTAACACGTGGGCCCCGGTCACACAGCTGTTTCAGTGTGGCAATGTCGTGTCTCTGCGTTCTGTCTGAAAGGAATAGAAGAGGAATTGGAGTCATTCTCGTCGTGTCTTTAGTCCGGGGACTGGGGTAGTGACGGGGCTAAGACGAGATCTGTATGAAACAGGAGAACCCCCATCATGAAGATGAAACAGGAAGATAACGCTTTGAGACGTGTTGTACTGAGTAGATCAGGGTCAGGGGTAGCTCAGTAATTAAGGACATTGGACTATGGTTCAGAAGGTCCCAGGATCAAATCTCTGCAACCACCAAGTTGTCCCTGTTGGGCCCTCGAGCAAGGCCCTTAACCCTCAACTGCTCAGATGTATAATGAGATAAAAACGTAAGTTGCACTGGATAATTCAGTTAATTGATGATAAAACTGTAGTGCTCCAAAACCAATGAAGTGAAAAATCGGCTGAGATTGAGGGCGATTTCATATTAGACGCGATTGATTTGTACCCTTTCCCACTCTACATTCTCGGAGATTCACTCGTGTATTTACTCTCTCCGATACAGCAGGTGGCAGTATGCTCATATATGGTGTGTGAGCCACTATTAAACACGAGAAGAAAATCTTTTGTGCTATGTCTAAGAATATTGATATTCCGACGGAATATCGACGGCACTGATGACGTCACGTCTAAACGAAGAGATCTACTTCCGTTCTCAGGAAAGATCGGCTTCCATGTCCGTTTCGATCCGTGTCCGGGTACACTGTGTCGTTCTCGAGACCACCTTTTCCAGATTTGAACACGGTCCCCAAGCGTAGAACGAAATGTACCCCAGAGCGGAGAGCAAAGACAATGTAAATGCTGGCCAGTGATCAATCGTTCCTGGGCACAGTACACATCAGTTGCACTTAATGCGGTAGTGCGGTAGTGCCGTATGATTGGTGAGGTTGCTACAGCTCTGAAACCTGAGCCAATCCTGGAGCCAGGAGGCAACTCGATTAATCGCCTCATGGCCGGTTCTGGGAGACGGCGAGCCCTGAGCAGAGCTGTGTGTTTGGTGGGTAATGTGAATCTGCAGAGCTTGCACCCGGTGTAACACCTCGGTACACACGGCCTTATTGTTTTGTATAAACGTGGTACATGTCGCTCTAGACGTTTAGGTTCTGTGGGAATTACTAAATCCTAGGCAATGCGCAATATCAAACGGATCTTATCTTTTTAAAGATGTTTCTGCATTAAAGGCGCTATGGATTCTGTCTCGTTTAAGCAACAATTTAGTCCTGAACCGTGATGTAAATATTTTCCTGGCAAAACAGCTAATTATATAGTCAGTGTAAGGAATTTCTCAATCAAATGTCTTTTATATCGTCTGTCTCAGTGTAAACACTTGTATACAGCATGATTTGTTATATTGCTTCCTGGACTCAGGAATGCGAAGACCATCCTAAATAGGACCTGAGGGGGTGTTACAACTACTTCTGATGCGTTTTCTTTGAGACTAATTAGCGCACGTGGTGTTTTGAGACTGGTGTAAGCGTGTATAATGAGTCAGTTTGAGACTAATTCACTTTGCCGAGTTCGACCGGAGGCTGAGACTTTTGATAATTTGACGCCATAAAAATTAGTTTCTGTCGCACCACTCGGATGCTTGTGTGCACGGTGAGCATCGAGTATGCCCAAGGCTGATCGACCATGGTGGGTCATCCTGAAAAACTGTCACAGGCTGATTGACCAGTGCATCTCTATTATACATCTAATAAATCATTTAAAAATCAATTTTGGAATCAATGAGGCGATGCATGAATTGGGCCACAAAAGAATCGCCATTCATCTAATGAATCCTAGCAAGTACTGTCTACTAGGTCTAGGAACCCGGGTTTCCAAGACTAGGCTTAGATTAGCTTTGCTTTGAGAATTTTTCATGCACTTTAATAGATGCAGTCAGACTTCAAGTAGTACCTCACATTCTGAGGGAAAATGGTTGTTGAAATAAAATGTGTAAATTTCTTCGTATTGTATGGCTCAATCGATGTGGGTTACTGACCGGAAGGGCGGGGGTTCAAGCCCCAGCACCACCAAGTTGCCACTGTTGAGCTCTTGAGCGAAGGCGCTTTACCCCATCTGCTCCAGGGACGCTTTATCCTGTCTGACTCTGCACTCTGATCCCAGATTCCTAACTCTGGTTTCACTGTGCTGTAAGGTACATGAGACAGAATAAATAAGTGAAATATGGATATATCATTATATTCACTCATTAGCAAGACTATTTTCCGACCACTCCACTGAGAAGAATAAAAGATGCAGACGAAAGAGCTTTTTTCTTTTTTTTTTTTTTTTTTAACGCTTCATCTCGTAGGATTACATCTAAAACATGCCCTGCAGTCGAGTAAAGCAATACCGAGTGTGAAAGCAGCTTAAACCATTATCTGATTCCAAGCTCTTGTCTGTACTTGTGCACAGGCTCTTGCTGGGTGAATTGAATGAGACGTTGCCTGTGGCTTCTGAACCTTAATCTTTGTTGGTTTGTGTCTCATTGCTGTCACAGGGAAAGGGCTTTCTTGTGGTATCCGTGGTGTGTGTGTATATACTTGCATACACAGTGTGCTGTAACAGGGATCCCGTCTGGGCTCTGTTCAGTCCTGTAGCGTTTCACAGTTTGCACTGGAATTTACTCTAACAAAATGGCTTTGTCTATTTCCTCATCGCCGCCAAACAGATCATCCTGCAGTCCTGAAGTGAGTTCATTCTTTCTCACTTCACTAGGCATTGTTGGAGCACACGTTAAGTAATTACCCTGGAACACGGTTTACGGCGCTCCCTGAATGGGAGTGTCATTATTTACTGACATCACTGATAACACCGGTCTCGCTCGAATGGTCTCGCATTGGCGCATACGCACATTCTTTGGAAGATCTGATGCGAGTGCGTGTCGTCTATTTTGGCGTGTGCTTTTGAACTCGGGCTTATGATGTATGTCATTATATAAGGGTTTTCGGTCAATAGTGGTTGTGTAGTTTTGTGTAACTCCAACTCCTTCTGTTTTGGTTAAAGCCAAATAACTGATTGTGGCTGTTGCTTTTCTATATGGAGTCTGTCAGTAGGGTTGGGTATTGTTTGCATACTTTTAAAACGGTTCCTAAACGGTGCATGAACCTATACGGGGGGGAAAAAGGCTACAAAAAATGGTGGATAACATTTAAAGAATGGCTTTTCATTCAAAACGAACAATATATTTAAAGTATACTTAAAATACAAAGCACAACTAATGTACATCTAGTACCCGATTTACGTACGTCCGAGTTACATATTTTTCTTAGATGCGAACAAAACACTGAAATAGTATTGTGCAAAAAATACATTGCAGTGCACCAGATACCAATATTTACAATTATATAAAATATTTTCACTGTGTAAGTGAATGTATAAAATGACTAAAGTTTCGTATATTGTATGTGTGTGTGTCGGGGTGCAGGGAAAGCTGTCCCAATGGTGAATAGTCCTAATTTCGGAAAATCCTCAAGGACAATGGAAAACAGCTGACAAAATACTGTCCGGGATGTAACGATTCAGTTACAAATCATGATATATGTGTGTATATATATATATATATATTATATATATATATTTTTTTTTTTGCATGTGCCAATTCATGCATCACCACTTTGACTCCAATCAATTTTTAAAAGATTTATTACATTAATAATAGAGATGCACTGGACGATCAGCCAGTGACTGTAGGCTGTTTTTCAGGTCGATCAGCCCTGGACATGACCCGTTCTCTACCAAGTGGTGCAACAGAAACACATTCTTATGGCGTTTCATTATCAAAAGCCTCCGATCGGCTTATTTGTCCAAACTCTAACTCTGCGAATAAATTAGTCTGAAACCCACTTACTACACACACTTACACCAGTCTCATAACACCCCGAGCGCTAATTAGTCTCAAACGCACATTAGAAGTCGCTCACGAAAAGCTGTCCACGCTGTGTTCAGAAATGATAGACACATGCTCACGACTTTGGAGGCATTTGAGGCGGTAAAACTATTCAATTGCGAAGGTGTTGAAGAGGTTAAACTTTCGAGTTATGACAACTTTGTATTTTTGTAAGTTCAAGGTCTTAAAATTGTAACCAAATCATGGAAAAAAGTTGTGATACTTATAGAATCGCAATGTTTATCGAATCAGAACCTGGGTATCGTGATATTATCATATCAGGTGGTGACTGGTGATTCCCATCCCTCATAGCCTGAGCCTTCATGGGCTAATCTAGTCAACAGAAAACAGCTGGGTTTTTTCCCTTGTGTACAATAACTGCATCAAGCTCAAGACCCAATGATGTCACCAAACTGTTGCGTGCTTCTTTTGTTATTCTTCTCCAAGCTGTTCTGCAGGGTTTCTCCTTTCAGTCTCCTTTTCAGCAGGTACAAATGACCAGTCTGGGGATTCACTCGGCCAGTCTAATCCCATCCAGCCCTGTGGTGTTTTGGGTCATTTTCGAACACCTCCTCCCTATTAGACTGAATGCATATCTCTGTAAATTAGCAGACAATATTTTTCTATTGACGTCTGAATTCATTCTGCTGCAACCATCCTGAAATACATCATCATCATCATCATCAATAAAGATTAGAGAGCCTGTTCCAGAAGCAGCCGTGCAAGCCGAGCCATGATACGACCTCCATCGTGTTTGACTGATGAGCTCGTATGTTCCGGATTTCGAGCAGATCCTTTCTTTCCCTATGCTTTGTCCTTTGTCACTTTTGAAGAAGTCAGAAGTTTATCTTGGGTCCGGGACTTTAGTGTCTCATCTCTGGACTTCTGTATGATTTCCAGTCTGGTTGCTGATGAGAGGTTGACATCTTTTGCTATGGCTTCTATAATTTTGCTCTCAAAGACGTTATAATTAAATATAAGTGACTTGTTCTCTTATTGTTTAAATAAGAATGGCACTTAACATTCGTTTGCACAGGGTTTGACCGGAAGTACAGTTTTCTGTAAGTCTTGTGCCCCATTAATGGGAACAAATGTTAACAAATTAATGGGAACAAATGTTTTACTGTGACAACCTGCTGACTACCTAATGATACAGTTTTAAAAATTTTGTTTATATAGCAACCTCATTTCCCCCCTCGTCTGTTCCATCCAATCAGCATTCAGCATCGCCTGTATACTAATCACTGGCCTGATCATCTTTCATCAGCAGCTGTTTCTCGTTGGCTCATGCCATAAGTTAGATGCTTTTTATGCTCGACTGATTCATAGGTCTCTGTGTGGCTTAACAAACAAAAAACCTTCCTGTGAAACCGGTCAGATGCAGGGACTGGTCAGAAAAATGAGACGTGCCAAAAGTGAGACACGAAAAGAAGTCCTTCAGCAAGGCTGAATCATGATTCCTCAAGACTACATAAAAATAAAAGAAATATGAAGAAACGAGGGGGATCGAGACGTCTACGCAGTATTGTACGGTCCCTTAAGGTTATAATAGAGTTCAAAAATGACTCATCAGTGAAAGGGATGTATCAGCGGTAAACAGCAGCTTTGAGAGCGAGAGCGCTTGTGAAACACAGTCTTTAACATTCAAACACACAGTCGTGGAGGTTAAGTGAACGGTCACTTGCGTTCGGGTGCTGTTATTAGACGCAGCATCATGTCTCTTGTACGGTATCCAAAGCGACCATGCATATCTCGAGTGTTCTATGAGTTTCTTTTTTGTTTGACGATATTACTGTGAACTGAATCATGGACCTCAAACATGGCAAAACCTGTGCAGTCTAATTGATCTGCTTTATATGTTTAATTTTCCTTACGCAGGTGAAGTTGTTCAGCAGAAATTTTATATATATATACATATATACACACACACACACACGCACACGCACAAACACACACACACTATTATTATTATTAGCGTGAGGTGTCTGTGCATGCCTCTGTGCTTTTTCTATTTTAAACTCTGCTATATCAGGTGAGAACGCGCCACCTGGGGCTTTTGCTCAACCTCTGTGCTGGCTGATTGGGGAAAATCTTTCACATGGCAGTTTGAAATCTTTCACTATTTCACTTTATTCGATATTCTATTCGTTTCACATTTCAGAGATTCGACCCCTTAATTGTCCCCTCCGTCTAAGATGAAGTAAAGACATTAAGAACCAAACACCGTTTGTTGTACAAAATGGCGCTGTTTTTCAGACTGCAGGACTTCTTTGAACCGGTAAGATTAATCTTCCAGTT
This sequence comes from Clarias macrocephalus, assembly GCA_011419295.1. Lineage (NCBI taxonomy): Eukaryota > Metazoa > Chordata > Actinopteri > Siluriformes > Clariidae > Clarias > Clarias macrocephalus. Next base: position 12,679 of record JAAGKR010000492.1, on the reverse strand, counting down.
AATGTGCTGGCATCCGTTGCATTTACTGCCTCTCAGAACACTGCTCTCGCGGTAGCAGAATAAACAGGTTCCGGAACGGTAGCGCTAGAGGGGACTGTCCGCTACTAGTTAACCGATCGCGGATGGCATGGTTCTCCCTGATACATAATTTCAAAAGGATGGGCAAATGTACTTGGGCGGCCGTCCATATACTTCGGGGATACTTGTTACAACTGTAATACGCGTTATTGTTTATACATCAACAAACAGTTGGAAAAACAAAAGGCTTTTTCTTTAGCCAATAGACATCAAGTACTTAGAAGTGTATTAATGTATTTCCTTGTTGGCAATGTAGGCTCCTTAAATGTGCGTTTAGCTTGAAGGTGTCATCTTGTTGTGATCAAAGGTTTGTATATTTGTCATAGTAAAAGTCCTGTATATATGATGTAGGCAGTAATATTGTCATCCAAGTATATTTCTATCCCTCTACACGGATTTGTTTTGTGGAATATGGTCAATGATCAGATCCTACATCCTGCCACGCCTTAGTTGCACTCGTGGATACTCACCTATGCTGATCTGAGTCATATTGGACAGGGTTTTTTTTTTTTTTTTTTTTTGGCAAGCAATATATACCCGAAAAACATGACAAGAACCGTACATCGATTTGCTCAGGAGATGACTGACATTCACCTGATTTGTTTTATTATGTTTGAAGCTGAATATATTCCTCCCCTGTGTTCCTGTTCACCAGGAGAGCCGAGTTTATAATCTCTGATTATATGTCCGAGTTATTGCTCTGACGCTACTCACTGTGACTCAGTATTAAGAGCTTTGTAATGAGTAACTAATATGCTCTCATGCAGTATTGTGTAAATGAAACTCGTAGTTCTCCTATATTGCTTCATTCTGTTTAAGGTCTTATCCGTATTGTCAGACAACTGATTAACTAGCTTACCGATGTTAGTTTAATTACCTCCTGAGGAACATTTTTGGAGGACATTTCGCTCATTCTACTAGGGTGAGTCAAAAATGATCCGCACTCCGGGTATATTAAAATTCTTGCCTTATCAGCGCCTTTGGTTCAAGACTACTGTCTCTCCAGTCACTGCTGTGGGGGATGCGTAGTGGTAGCCTGTGGCGTAGTGGTAAAGTACTCGCCCTACCTGAAGATCGCGAGTTCGATTCCCGGGTGATGCTGTAGCCTCTTGCAGCCGAGGGCCTCGAGAGAGCTGATTGGCTGAGCTCCCTCAGAGGAGTGGGATGGTAGCGTCTTGGCGCTCTCAGCTCTACAGCCAATCATGGGTGTCTGCGAGCTCATGCAAGCGGAAGGAGCGGATAGCGCTGTCCATCAAGTGTGTAATGACGCCCCCAACGGTGCTTGAGCGAGCTGTTCTACGGTAATGTAGACTAATGTCATGTTGTTCGGAGGAACTCCGAACAACATGACATTAGTAGTAGCCTCGATGGGAGCAAATGGGGGATAGGACCAAACTGGAAACACAATCTGGAAAAAGCAACAAGATTATGTCGGAAAATTTTTTGGTCTTTTTTGACTCACTTTTGTAGTTGCTTGTGATTTATTGTTGTGTGTAGGTTATTCAAGTACACGTCATATGCCAGCTCGTGTGCCTCTCGAATCACCTAGTACAGCCCATGCTCTGCTAAATTCCAGCCGGAGATAATATAAGGACTGAGGGATGAAATCACTGCAGCTTTTCTTATTTCCTTGCTCGCCGTGATCAACATATCACACAGAATCTGCAGACAACTTGTCTCATTCGGTCATGTGACAGTCGATTGGCCTGCAGTTCTCCACATCAAACTACCCCAGCTCTCTCTCTCTCTCTCTCTCTTTACATCTCGGCTTAAATGATGTAGTGGTTAGCACTTTGGTCTCACACTTCTGGGGTCGAATGTTCGATTCCTGCCACGAGTCTGTGTGCATGGAGTTTGCATGTTCTCTCTGTGCTTGGTGGGTTTCCTCCCATTGTGTGTGTGGTGTGCCCTGCGATGAATTGGCACCCTGTCCAGGGTGTACCCTGAATTGCTTGTGCTTTTTCTCTAACAGAGATGTCCTTACATACTAATGTATTATGCTATTTGGATTGGATTATACCCTCAGGGACATCAATTTCTTAAAAGTGTCCTCAGTGATAAAACACCGGCATGTAGCCGGAAATAAAATGAACACAAGACAATTGTTACATCGCATGGTAATGTGATCGTGCTCTGTTTAAAACGTGTGCTAGATGCACCAAGAAAACAAAGAACAGAAAAAAGACTTTTATTGGACCAATCCAAGAAACAATTTTAGAATAGAATTACAGGTCGTCCCAGACATACGAACATTCGAGTTACGAATTTCCGCAGATACGAACAGACTGCGGTTATACTTCCGGTTCAATCACGGACATAGCTCATGTGTATTGTATAAACAATAGACACTGTATATTTTATTTATATGTGTAAGTAAATGTATAATATGTTTATACATAATAAGTACGGTATATTGTGTGTGCACCTGTGGGGATGCGGAGAAATGCGTCGGCCTCATGAATCAGTCTAGATTCATGACAGAAAATGATAGATTCATGATAGAAAATGGCTGCCCTGATGGTGAATAATCCTAATTTCGGAAAATCCTCCTTGGAGTTCACAGTGGAAAACAGCTCTGAGACTAAAGAGCTGTGACTGGCGTCCGGGATTCCCAGGGAGATTTATTTCCTTAGGCGCGATTACTAAATCTCTGTCCCTTTTCGCCACACTGTAAAAAACTGTAAAGTGGATCGGTATGCTTTATATTGTATATTCGTGTCAAATGCGTATAATACCCACTTTGTTAGACTTAAGAACAAATTGGACTTATGAACAAGTTCAGCTCCAGAAGCATGTTTATAAGTAGGGGACTCCCTGTAAACACATATGCAAGAAGCAGCTAGCGAGTTTTTTTCTTTTTTCCATTAAACTTCTGACTCAGGAAGTGTACGACTTTGGGGCGTCTGTGGCCATACAATGCATACTATTTTACTTTCGAGAAGCACCAACTTCACAGTAAGCCATTGAGAGCAAACACTCGCACTTTGTTTGCTGTGAACTTTAAACGTTTAATCTTCATTCAGAAATCCTAATCTGCTTAAGTCATTAATGGTTCAGGAGTGATGTACGTACAGCACTGTTATAATAATAAGCAAATATAAAGTGTTTGTTCCTTGCGGCACAGTTCGTGTCATGTACTTAAGGAGTGAATTGCGACTGAGTTTTAATCATAACCTCGACCTTGTTCTGTTGTACACCATTGTGCATATGGCCATAGAGGGCAAGTGAAGCAGTAATTTAGTCTAATGAGGAGTAGGACCTAGATGAAGCTTACAGAAATTTTCATCTTTGTCTTCTATACCATTTATCCTGTCTAGCTTCACAGAGGGCTTAGAGCCTATCCCAGGGAACTTGGGGTACATCCTGGACAGGGTGATATTCCTTCGCAGGGCACAGTTGCATGCACACATTCACAGTTTACAGGCAATTTGGGAACACCAATTAACCTAATATGTATGTCTTTGGACTGTGAGAGGAAACAAAGTACCCCGGGGAAACCCACTATGCACACATACTAGAGGCAGGAGGTTCGACACAACTGGGCTAACCGCTATGCCACCATGATGCCTTAAACTTTTTTAATATATTTTATTACTGTTTTAAGTGTTTTTAACCAATGCATTGAAATGCATATTAATAATAGTCCAGATGTGCATTTTCCCAATACAGCTATGGTCTATTGTGGCTATAGAGAACACGCACACAGGCCAGAGGGTGGGAATCGAACCCTCGACCCTGGAGGTGCGAGGCCACTGCGCTAACCACTACTCCACTGTGACACCGACTAGCTAAAACATTTGCTGATAAATTAAACATGTTGGTCAAGCCTATAAACAATCAATTCCATCTGTAATGTTGGAAAGTTTAAACACCTACCTGGAAAATGCTACGTCTGAGTTAAGATTGACAAAAAAAAAAAAAAGAATAGCGTTTCATCTCTTAATGCGCGTTTCCTTTTCACCAGTGTAGAAACTTTAATAGCCAATGTGGTCTGACTTCAGAGTTTCGCACCAGAACATCAGTCTCTAATGCAGCTCGTCTGTCTCGTTCATGCTGGCCTACAGATAACGCCCGGCTCGTCTTCCCTGCAGGGAGGTTTGAATCGACAGAATCAAAGTGTGGTGTTTTATCAGGGCTCTTTCACCACAGAATAATTCAATCAGTATTTTTACTGCTGTTCAACACAAAGCACATCCGTGTGGAGTTTAAAGGATTGCGTTTCAGTTTTATATTCACACGAAAAGTTTAAATGCTGAAGCTGGCAACTATAGGAGATGTAACTTTCTGCTGTAATGTCGTTCTCTGCTGCAGCCTACACTGCCGTCAAACTCTGAGCGATGGCTACCATCATTAATTTGTGAAGGTTATGAGGCACAGTATTATGATGGTAATTTGCACAAGCCTAATTAGTTTGATTTTGTGCTATAATTTATACGAGCAACTGCTCAATAACTGTCTTGATGAACCGTAGTGTCGGTTTGCATTTTTTGGCATTATTTGAATTGCATGAATGGAGATGACTTTGGTCATTTCCACACACGTGATGAAATTGGGACTAAACAGTCCAAGTGTGTCCATCAGAAAACCGCTTGTTTAGTGAAATAAATCAGAAAAAAAAGCCTGACTTTGATAATTATCCTAAAGATTTGTACTTTGGAGCAAAAGGTCATGTGGTGTGATGAGTTCAGACTGACCCTATTCCAGAGCGATGGACGTGTCCGGGTAAGAAGGGAAGCGCATGAAGCGATGCATCCGTCATGCATAGTGCCCGCAGTCTTATGATCTGGGGATGCTTCACTTATTCACCAACGTTATGTCGCAACAATAAAATGAAGTCATCTGATGACCCGCGCGTACTAAAGGACCAGGTTGCAACATCTGTGGAGTTTTTCTTTCCTGACGGCCCAGGCATGTTCCATGTTCCAGGACTCGAATTGTGAAAGAGTGTTTCTGGGACAATGAGGAACCCTTTCACACATCATGTAATCAAATCAAAAAGAATGAAATCAGACCCTGGAGATCAAGAGCAGATCAATCTTTTTTTTTTTTTTTCTCTCTCCACACTTGGTAAGGGTTAATCCAGGACTTGTGTGGCTCATCTCGCTCTCAATCTTTCTGATTCTTGTCTGCTTTGTGTAGGTTGGTTGGTTAGTGACTTCACCGACTGTTGTTTTCTCAGGGTTTTCTTCAAAGCTCCCACAGTGTTTATTTCATCATCTGTTGTTATTCGTATTCGCCATATTGTCTGGTTTATTAGTGGATTTCTTTTTATACAGGACAGTCCAGATTTTGACTTGGTTACGCTCAGTGCTTGTGCAAGTGGCTCTAGTACATGTTTTTTTCTTCTCTCCCTCTTTTTTTTTTTTCTCCCCTCAATGACTTTCCTTTGTTCCACAGACAGCTCTCTGATCGTCGTGTTGGTTTATTCTTTATTAACAACAGGGCTCACAAGAAGAGTAGACCTTCAGAGCTATTCATTATTTACCGGATTAATCTAGCATAGCGTGCATGGGTATAAAGAAACAACTGTAAATCATATGTTCAGGTATTTTAGAATATATAAAAGGTGGACACAAAGAAAAGGTCTCGTTCTTTGTCTACCGAAAAACGTATGAACTGGCCTTGTCGTTCCGGAGGGAACTGTATGTAGGCTATGGAGCTTTAAAACACTTAATATGATTTAAGAAAGAACTATTGTAGAAACAATAATAATAATAATAATGACTGCTTTAATGTTTAATCCCTATAACAACTGGCCGAATCTAAGCCCTGGAATCTTGCACAGGGATTATTTTACATCAGTCCGTTTGCTTTATCTTGTGTTGCGTGAGGTCATGTCATGTGGACGGAGGCAGGGGATTCTGCATCCTGTGTGCGCGTGTGTGTTGTACTTGTTATAATATCCATGTGTTGTAGTTTTGCGCAGTGATGAATCTTCAGTGTTCGTCCTTGTCAGCTACACAAATATAAAAGACCAGACTTGAGCCGAGGGCCCGTGTTAAAAATGGGTGTAGCAGTCGTGATCCATCACGTGGTGTTATTACTCCTGGTGTGCCTCATGAGCACAGAGATGCTCTGTTACATACAAATGCGCGAGGAAGACTGGTGTACAAAGCAGAACATGGGGACGTATTAGGGCTGTTTAGTCACGTCATATGATCTCGTCTTCGGTTCATTTTCCAATAACATAAAAGTGAGCAACACTACTCTAGCTGTGTTTACATGCACAAACGTTCTTCAGTCTGATTCACATCATTCTGATACCGAGATTCCAGCTCAGTTGTTTACGTGGACGTACTGTAGATCCGATAAGACGTGCGTTTACACGCTCAAGGAATTTCATCAAAAATATAAAAGCAAGTTCCTTCCTGGAAACGTCATGTTTTGCCCCCCAGGTCGGGCAAAAACGGGCAGGAAGGATGGATTTGTTCCAACGAGGGAGAAATGATCAGATCAAATTACCTATCGGGTAAATGGATTATCAAAGCTTTAAACCCCCCCCCACACACACACACACATTATTCCGATCGAGCCGGATGTGCAATATTTTGTGAGGCAGCAGTACAATGTACATGATATAAAGGAGGTGATATATTTGGTTCTACATGACGTATTAAAATACCTAAATGCATGGTGTGATGTCTCAAGCCTCCAAATTGACGTACACCATCGACACACACTGCCATGACTAATTATTTTTAATAAATCGGTCGTTGGGCAATGTTGTGTTGGAACGCCTCCCTCCCTCTTGAGTTTTAAAGGTTAATCTTTGTTTGTTTGTTTTTTTAAAGCAGAACCAGTTCACCCTGCGTAACTGTGCTCCTCTGCAGAGCGCGTGCACCCGTCAGTACGCCCTTCTCTCACGGTGCCAGAATAAATGGTAGTACAGGAGCGGTAGCGTTTTGAATACAAGAACGGTGTAATGTTTCAGAATCGATCTTACACGCAGACACGGTTTCCTCGTTTAGTGTAATGATGTGGTCGATTTCCCATGACCGTAAAGAGGAAGGTCGAGACGCTCTCAGGTCTGATCTTACAGTATTTCATCCTCCGATGTTCGTCACGAAAATGTCTTTCGAAATGAAAAGAGAACTCTCAAATTTCATGTAGGTAAAAGGCTTTCTAAAAATATCAGTTTAATCCCATCACGGTGTTCCTCGGGGTTAGTCAGTAATAAACTGTTCTCTCTTCGTGATTAAACGCTCACATCTGGATACTTAGAAATGAATACAGCACCAGCAAGTTTCTGTGGGGATTTCTTTTTCAGCCTTTCCTGGTTTCATCACACAGCTTTTTATTTCTGTTTGTTTTTTCTCCCTTGTGGAGACACAAGAAGGTTGGGTGAACCCAGACGCCCGCTGTTCCTGAGCATTCACCTCATGCAATATAAGATGCATCTGTTGTCGCAATTTATGTATTGTCCAAAATCTTTTTTTTAAAAATACATTTTAAATTGATACATGTTTGCATCTGTTCACACAGCATAGAATCCTGAGTGCTAGGAGGCAATTATTATACACAGAATCGCAGTACTAATCAAATTAAAAAAGTAGGTATTGGAGATGGGAGAACCGCTAGTTTGATTCCCGGATCATGATGTAGCCTCCCGCATCCTGGGGCCTGGAGAGAGCTGATTGGCCAAACTCTCTCAGAAGGGTGGGATGATGGGAGGGACTTAGTGCTCCCACATTAATCACGGCTCTACAGCCAATCCGTCTGTGATGGTGCCTGAGCGAACAGTTCGAAAAGATAGTCAGCTGCCGTCATGTGGTTCGGAGGAAACACCTAATTAGGGGGGCTCCGATCAGGATTTTTGGGGCCGATCACCGATTTCCGATCACTAGAAGCCGTATCGGCCGATACCGATTACAGGGTCTACTCGAAGCCTTACCGTGCATTATTTATTAAACTATATCTCATAACAAAATTGTAAATTAAGTATTGAAATTACAAGAAGAGGAATATCATGAAGTGACAACTGTATTTATTGGCAAGCAACATGTCAACTTAAAACATAAGTCTGTGCTTGGTTAGTAATTGGGACCAGCTTAACATGTACAAATTTCCTGTAGATTGTATAAAATAAAATAACGGACAAATGGGACGTGAGTCTCCAGCAAGATCCGCAAGCATCCGCGTGGACCGCCAAAGAATTAAACATGTTTAAACTTATTTATTTATTACCGACAGCTGAGTGAGCGGCGGCGCACGAGTTGCTGAGCTCTCCCGCTCTCTTAGCGCGAGCCAACTTTGAAAACTGCTTGTGTTCGTTTACATGACTAACCTTTACATGTCTGATGAGGTTCGTGGCGTTAAAATGCTTTGGTGCTTCCCGCCTCAGTGAATTGTCTTGTTACACAGGTTGCAGATTGCTAATGTATTGTCTTTTTCACACAATACGGACACTCGCCAGACCAGTGAAGCCATTTTAGCAGCGCGCAAAAAAATTGTCCCGCGAGTTTTGCGTCATCAGATCGGCTTTTCTATATCGGCCATTATAGAGACCACCGATCAAACTTCCCAAAGCAACTATCGGCCGATTATGATCAATCAGAGCTCCCCTAATAGTCTTCAGCCCTCCCTGAGAGGTACCGGACAGTTGTAGCCTTGATGTGGGAGCGACCTAATGATTTCTAAAATCGTGATACAGAATTGTAATATTGCAATAATCTCGTAACGGGAGGTTCCCGGTGATTCCCGTCTCTACTAATGAATACTAACAAAGACGTTCTGTCGAAGGATCTGGTGAGAATTATGTTTGTTTTTTTTTTTTGCTTTTAGACAGTGCAGTGTTTCTATCTAAAGTCTCCTGACCCCTGATATCCTTCGCTCCTCATTGAGTCCCTTTAAACTGTTCGTACCAGTGAAGCGAGTGTCCTGTGAAGGATTTACCCTGTCAGACCAGGAGGACTAAATGTGTACAGAGTGACGCAGGGTCAGGAGATTTCGAGACAACACAGAGGTACCGTATACACGGGTACACACCCTGCAGTATAAACCGCTTGTTTCATCACCAACTAGCTCTCGAAACTTGTCTTGGCAATTGAACCCAAAAGCTTATTATAATGTCACTTTTTTTTTTTATATAATGCTTTATTTGATTGTCACTAATTATTATGGATGTTTTTGACTGTATATCTAAATAGGAAGATTTTTTTTAACCCTGTACGAGAAGCATAGATTTGTGCAGTATAGGAATATAGGTTTAACTGTAATAAAATAACTGACATGAATAAGGAAGTTGAGCTTTTCATTCATCTTCACAACTGTCTTAACATTGAAGAAAATCCTGCTAGATTACTTTTCACGCTCCTTAACTGT
>JAAGKR010000491.1:119954-197181 GCA_011419295.1 Clarias macrocephalus | reverse complement strand
GATGATGATGATGATGATGATGAAGATTAGCCCATACCTAGCCTTATCCAGTCAAGGCGTCCAGGTGAGGATGGAGGGATGCGCCTGAAGACAGGGAGATCATCCGTTCTCCGGTGGAGGAGGGTAAAGATGGAGAGATGATGGAGAAATGATGGAGTGATGCGTCACTCCGGCGGGATGGAGGTGCAGTCTTTTCTTCTCGTCCTTTCTACTCCTTCTTCCTACGCCTTTTTCTTCGCAATCCTTCTCTTTTCTTCCATCTGACCCCTCTGTCTCTCTCTCGTCCTCTTTTTTCACTCTGTTGTTCTTTTCTCCATCAGCTGTCTCTCAGTGCAGCAGTCTTATGCTCTCTCTCTCTCTCTCTCTCTCTCACTACCCTGTCAGTGCTCCTCGTTCGTTCATGCATGTGTGTACATGGTCCATCCCTCTCCTCCCCTCTGCTCTGTGTGCTTCACTCGTTCACTGCCTCTTTTCTCTCCCTCCTCCATCACACTCGTTCCCTCCTCCCATGATTTTTTTTGCTCACTCTGCCTCCCCGTCTCTCTCCCTGCTTCTTCTCTCTCTCTCTCTCTCTCTCTCTCTCTCACTTCATCCCTCCCCCAGTCTGACTCAGCCTCTCTCTCTCTCTCTCTCTCTCTCTCTCTCTCTCTCTGCAGTCTTCGCTGCAGTGCCTTTGCAGATCATGTTTTTTTTCTTCATTGCTTGTGAAAAATGCAGCCAATCAGAGAGCTGCACTTCCTCCCCTTCCCCCTCCCATGTTCTCTCTTTCACACACACACACACACACACACACACACACACACACACACAGGTACAGTAACCCACACATCAATGAAAGAGCAAACAACCAAGCATTTTGTGACAATAAATAAAACCTAGAGTGAAGGAGGCGTGGCCTGTGTGCCTGTCAGTCTTATTAAAGGGGGTGTGGCCTCTGTGTCTGTCAGTACAAATGAATGAGGCAGTGTCTCTCGGCCTGTTGGACTAAGCACACACACACACACACACACACACACACACACACACACACACACACACACACACACAGAGTTGTAGATTGCAGGATGTGTATACTGTGCCTCAGTTTAAACACAGTGCTCACACTGACACAGGCGTTGTGTGCACAGCGGCCAGGGCCATGACCTTTACACACACACACACACACACACACACACACACACAGATGTGTCATCTATGAGCCATTCAGATTTAACAGAGGCACATACACACCCCTACACACACACACACACACACACACACACACACACACACCCACACACACACACACATATCTGCTATCTATGACCCATTCAGATTTAACAGAGGCACATACACACACCCCTTACACACACCCCTACATGCGCACACACACACACACACACACACACACACACACACCTGTCATCTATGAGCCATTCAGATTTAACAGAGGCACATACAGACACCCCTACATACACACACACACACACACATGTATGCAGGCACACCACCCTTAAACAGAGGCACACACAGACATCGCCTCACATACACACACTCACAGACACACATACACACACACACACATGCATGCATGCACACACAGACCCCTAACAGAGGCATAAACAGAAACCTCCACACACACACTCATGACCCTGTCGCCAGTTCACAACTTTTCCTTCCTTGTATCACTTTTGGTACGTTCTGACCGATGCACACCAACACCGTCCCACAATAGCTGCAGGTTTGGAGTGGCTGTGACTCAGTCGTCTAGACGACACTATCTGGCCCTTGTCGTCAAAGTCGTTCAAGTCGTACATTTTTTCGCCTTGCATCGAACTGGCACTGTAACAAGGTCTGTGTTATTCACTTCACCTGTTAGTGAGTTTGATTTAGGTTTATCTACTCACTCACTCATCATCTATAGCGCTTAATCCTGTATTCAGGGTCACGGGGGGCCTGGAGCCTATCCCAGGAGACTTGGCACATGGCACGGTACACCCTGGACAGGGTGCCAATCCATCGCAGGGCACAGACACACACACATACACTCACTCATTCACACACTATGGGCAATTTGTGAACGCCAGTTAACCTAACCTACATGTCTTTGGACTGTGGGAGGAAACCGGAGAACCCGGAGGAAACCCACCAAGCACGGGGAGAACATGCAAACTCCATGCACACAGAGACGGGAATCGAGCCTGGCCGGGGATCGAACCCGGACCCTGGCGGTGCAAGGCGTCAGTGCTAACCACTACACCACCTTAGGTTTATCTAATAAACACAAAAAGGATATTATTAGTAGTAGTAGTAGTAGGATGAGGAGTATTATTATTATTATTATGAATGTTATTGCATAATATAACATCTTAATACATTACTGCTTGCATGTTATATTTACAATAAAAAGTTAGTTGTGAAAGTTAATTGTGAAAGTTAAGTCATAAAAATATCATCAGTCAATGTTTGCTGAATTAAAACAAAATAAAAGATAAAATTCTGATTAAATTAAAAGAAGAAAAAAAAAAACAACCAGATATGAAAGTAAAAAATAAAAAAACCCGCTGATACACAGAACGATTAGGATAATAAAACAATTGATGTATAATGTATAATCAAAAATACTTTAGAGGAAAAATGTGTTAAAAGTCTTAAATGCTTTTATTTTAAACATTAAATACTTTAAATAATAAAATATCTAACGCATGTCTGGTGGCCCAGGATGTACTGTAATGTAATTAAATAACTTATTTAAGCTGCATTTCAATTATTGAGCTGTAATATAGTAAAACAAATAAAATAAATAATAAAATAAATAATATATTAAATAAAATATGAAATAACGTAATAATATTATTAATAAATAATAAAACCATTTAAAACGATCAGAATTTAAATGTCCATCTCTGTCCAGGATTTCGTCATGTGACCCCACGCACATGCTTATTTTAATACAAAACACTTATCTTTAATTTGTTAAAATCCACATTTAAAAATAGTAATTTATTAAACAATTTGTTTAGCTAGACATCTTACATTGATATTTTATGCCGATATTCTCATTCTCATCGCCCCTCAAATGTTGCCTCAAAACTGTGGCCGATGTAGCGCTCGCTAGCTTTCCAGCGAGATAAAATTTCTGGCATTCCCTCTTTTGTCCAGGCTAATACATTACCGCTAACACACTATATAAAGGCCATATCTTTGATGAGGAATAAATCCATCCATAATATTTTAACAACTCTTTTTACCCTTAGAATTTAGACATATTCTTATGATTAAATATTGAAATGCGTTACAATGTGTGCATTAAATCATTTAGCACACCTCTTTCGTATGTGTACTGCATCATTTGCATACAAATATTATTAATATCATAAAAGTTATAATTATATACATTATAATTATCATTTAGAATTAGTGCACTCTGGGGGCGGGGGGGGGGGGGTACCTTAGGTGTTCTACAATTTCAAGATCATAGTTGTTTGGGATCTCGGGCCGAGGATTTTGGAAATCAACCTAACTGCTACAATTTTAATGGATGATATAGAGAATAAAGGGAGTCTTCTGTTATTCTGCACAACACCCTTGCATCACCCCTTGCAATTAATTATTGCCTAAATAAATACATTAAGAAATCATTCTTTTTTTATTTGTTTATTTCTTAAAATGTAATTATACAAGTAATTAATTCATTTCAAAATAATACATTTATATCAATTTCATATAACATATTTATACAGTGTTAAAACCTGTTAAAATGCAATACATTACAGTAAGAATTCATAATATACAACAAACACTCATATAAAGTGTACATTTCTAATAAATTATTATAACAATACTGTATGTTCCGCATAATGAAAACACACTGTATTATCAGAATAACATTAATATATCAGTGCCCGTTTTACCAGAACAATGTTACTTCCACAAACACCCGAGTACAGACTCGAATCGTTTAGCCGAAGAAGCCGTGGAAGAAGACACACACACACAGGAGGATGATGGCGTTGGCGTTCACGACGTTCCTCCACAGCGGCTTCTCGGACGTGTCCGTGAGCTGCTTCTTCAGCTCGGCTTCCTCCTCTTTGGAAAGCTTCGGCGCTTTTTTCTGATCAAAGCCACAGAACCAGTTGTAGGCCTTTCTGCAGCAGCCGGGATCCTCTGTGGGTTTTACACAGGATGACATTCACACACTTGCACAGACATGCACATACACTGAAGTCTAAAAGTCCTGCGTATGTTACGGTTACTTTTCAAAATAACACTGATATGCTGATAAAAAAAAAAAAAAACAGAACAACGAGCTAATCAGGCATCCAGATTCACATCTGACTAACAGTGACACTGACTAACATTCCCTGACTAGATTAATAAAAGTTCTAAATTTTTGTCTTTTTTCTATTTTGACACCCTGCTCTAGCTTAGATCAGGAATAAAAACAAATTTAATTTATGTTCTCTTTAATTTAAACAGCATTGTGTATAACATTCATTCATTCATTCATTCATTTTCTACTGCTCTTATCCTGTCGAAGGGGGGGCAAGTGTTAAGAAAACAATAATCGTCCCATCCTACCATCCACATTGTCGTCTATGTCCATGTTGCCGTCGTCCTGGTTGTCGATCCAGTCATCGGCATCCAGGTCGACCCTCTCCTCCTTACTGTTTCGTAAACTCCAACACAACCTGTGTAGCTGAAATATTCAATGTGGGATACGATTAAATTACAATAAATGATTCTTATCTACGTATTACTTTTACAATTGAAGTTCAAGTGGAACTGATTGTGCAGAATTGCAAAACACAGTTATGAGAAGAAAGAAAAAAATCCTTTATTTCTCCATATAATCCCCCAGTTACACTGATCTCAGCGTTTCACTAGTGCTTGAATACCATCAAGGTAGAAAGTTTTCTTAACACACTGGAGTCATGGCCCCTTTTATTTTATGGAAAATTTCCTGGTTTAATCACAAAAATAAAAAATTTTTTTAGCACATCCTACGTAGTCCTCGCTTAAAGCCATTTCCACATGTTTGGCCACTAAAGGAGTTCCCTCATCAGCCTCTTTTTATTTTTGCCTCTTTTTAGTAATGTTTAAAGAGTATAAACAAAAAACGCAACGTGTCATGCGACTAAGAAAAGGAATCGTGTAAAATACAGTACTGTCCTAAAGATAAAAAACCTAATGTTACAGCTTACAAAACCTTATGTCTACTGTGTAAATGTTATAGAAACTATTAATAAATAACAATTAAGACATTCCAACAGATTTGCTTTAGCACTATTTTTAAATAACAGTAATGCTTTTTCTGTGTGTGTGTGTGTGTGTGTGTGTGTGTGTGTGTGTGTGTGGTTGTGTGTGTTTGTGTGTGTGGCTTACATGTTTGTCATCGATGGGTTTGGTCATGAGCGAGATCCCCACCACCACCACTAGGGACACTGCGTACAGGATCAGGCCGAAGTAGAGGTAGTGCACGCCGCAGATGATGGTGGGACAGTCACTGGGATTAGCACAGCTTCCCGTTCCATACACAAACTCTGCGATCATCCGCGACAGCCCGATGGCCAAACCAATCAGCATGCCGTAAAACGCACCCTGAGTGATAGAAGGAGCACATCACACACAAACACACAGGGACATGAACACACACCCAGGAACTGCTAACAATAAAATTGTATCCATAATTCTGCTTTATGTTCCTGGAAGTCATGGAGTAGTCAAGCTAATGAGTGTGCTCAGTGGAATATTAGGCCACGCCCATTGGAACAGTCTAATTAGTGTTTGAGGAGCATTGTTTAATATGTTTTACTTTCTGTTTGCTAACAAAAAAGAAAAGAGCAATTTTATTGCTTTAACATGACAATTCTTTTGTTATATTTTCTTTCAAAGTTTCTAAGAATGCTTTGTTTTTGTTAAAAGTTTTGTTTATTAGGTTTTTTTTTTGGTTTGTTTATGAAAATGTAAAAAAGGATTCATCATTTAAAAGTTTATGCTATAGTATGTGGGAACATTTTATTAATTTTGCAGATAAAAAAAAAATTCTGTGAAATTTAAACTTATCGATATTAATAATATAGAAAAATAAGCAAAATCCAAAACAAGAAAAATTCCAAAAAATGAGCAATAAATAATTAGAAATATTGTGTAATTTAATATGTCCTGGAAAAAAATATATAAAAAATATAAAGTTCGTGAAGTTTTGGAAATAGAAGTCTTGAACTACTTACCTGAGCAAAATAAATTCAGGTTTTAATTCTTTTAAATAGATACCCTTACTGTCCACTTTAAAAGGAACACGTATGCACCTGTACATTCATGCAGTGATGTAATCGGCCAATCATGTGGCAGCAGTATAGTGATTAATATCATGCAGATACAGATAAAGAATGTTAGTTATTGTGATATTAGTGACTTTAATTGTGGCGTGGTTATTATTGCCAGATGGTCTGGATTGAGTATTTCAGAAACTGCTGAAATCCTTAAACCAGCTCTTCTGTAATACACACACCACTACTCGAACTGGATCTGAGCTGTATTATATATCTGTAGAACAAGTTTCAGAGTTTCTAAGCAGGCGAGTGATGTGGAACTGACCTGCTCGTTAACTCTTTTGCAGAAGATGGCAAGAGTAAAGACGGCGGCGATGGGCGGAGCTAAGTAACTTGTCACAGACTGGATGTAGTCGAAGAGCTGGCCGCTCTGAGCTGACTGGACGATGGGAATCCATGCGATGCTGATGCCAATAAGGACCAAGATGAACAACCTATGTACACACACATACACACCATATACTCAAATCTCCTTGAAAGGAAGTGCATCACACATCACAGTTCCACAAAACACACACAGACAAACAGCAGGGTTTCTTTAGATGATTTTATTTCACAAACATTTTCAACGTTGTTTACCTGCCAGCAATCATGAGCTCCTTCTCGGAGGCTTTGCGGCGGACCTTGGCGTAGATGTCCATGGTGAAGAGTGTGCTGGAGCTGTTAAAGATGGAGGTGAGCGAGCTCATGAGGGACGCCAACATGACAGACAGCATCAGACCCCTGAGACCTACACATTCAAACACACACGTGATCAGAAATGACAGTTCAACAATGCTCTGGTATAAACATCAGTAAAGCAGAAGTGGAAGTCTGGCCCATCTGATGCTTACCGTTAGGCATGAGATCCACCACCATTTTGGGGTAGGCGATGTTGGTGCAGCCCACCTCAGCGTCGCAGTACTCTTTACATAACTCGGGAACCACACACGCCACCTCGTCTGCAGCAGGAAGGACAGAAAATTACACAATCGTTGTATGCAGAAGAGGTGGTATCAAAAAGTTTTAAGACTAATTTTCTAACACGCCAACAGATGGTAGCAGTAAGGCTTCAGTCACAGGAAACACCGACCTTCATATGTCAGTGTGCCAAAAGACATCTGCCTGTGTACACTGGTAGCTGTGCAACTGGTGCTATACTGACCAGCCGCGTTACCACGTCAGCTATTTCATCATGATTACAACGAAGAGCAGGTGTGGATTTCTGCTTAAAACTGGGCAAATCTGCCACAGAGACGTTTGACATGATTCTGCAAGTTTACGGTGATGTGAGTCGTTAAAGGTGTTATGAGTTGCATGCACACCTCAAGAGCAAAAGAACATCACTGGAAGATGTTAAGAGGTTAAGAAGACCTGCAACGAGCTGAAACAGTGAAAGAGTCTGAACCATTCGGCAACTTTTGCATGATGACTGTTGGAGAACAATACACAACACTGCTGCCGTTGTCGGTGTTCATGCGTCGTATTGCTGCTAAGTTCCTTTTAATGGCGAAAGTGACCGAATCTGTGGCGGTGAATCACAAACGTTTTTTTAATCCAAATTTTCTCCCTAGTTTAGTCATGTTCAATTCCCACACGTCATTAGGGCACTCCCCCATCAAGGCTACACTGGAGGAGAGCACTATATGCTTTTTCCGCTTGCATGAGCTCACAGACACCTGTGTTTACCACGCCCACCCCTTCTGAGAGAGCTTGGCCAATGAGCTTTCTCCAGACCCCCAGCTGCGAGAGGCTACAACATCACCCGGGAATCTAACTAGTAATATCCGGATAACAGGGCAAGCTTTATCACTGCGCCACTTGGAGGCCAATCTCGAAATTTTTTGATACCCCTTTATACTAGGATTTAAGATGTTCCTGTTTTTCGTATGATAAAACATTTCATTTAAATACAAATTGTAAATAGCATCTATAGAAATAATCAACATTAAAGAAAAACGTATGACTTTTTAAAATATATATATAGCTAAAAATATAAACCAGGCTAGTCAAGCTACCTCAACTGAATAGCTAGCTAGCACCAGGAGTAGTTAGCTAACAGCTATTATGGTACTGCACAAGTAATACTAGTTACTTTGACAATTTATATGTAATTCTTTACAAATTAGTCCCAATACTGACTTAAAAGTTACAAATTGCATAACTTGCAGTGTTATTAGCTGCTGTGACATAAGCTAGCTAGCTAAACTAAACGTGAGTGGATAAGCAGAGTTAAAAAAAAAAAGCCTTAAATATACACAGGAACACACAACATGTGCTAATACAAAAACCAGAAACTCTATTTTGGCCACAGATTAACTATAATGCCTAGACAAATCATATCTCTATTTTATTTTTGAAAACAATATTCTTTTACTTATATACAGTATAGCTATATGTTTTTGATGATGTGAATTGTATTTTTAGAATTACACTATATGTTATGACAAGCTATGTGTACAAGTAGCTACATACAAGTGTACAGTATATACAATATGCTCGTACATACACACCATATACTGTATATCTATTAAAAAATAATAATAAAAAAAACCTAGGTAGCTAGCAAGACATGGATAGTCAGGCTTATTCAAGTGACTACAGCATGAGTGTTTAGTAGTTATATTACATAAGCTCTCTAGTCAATTTAGTTAGCATAATGATGACTAGCCAGTTCTTGCTAGCTATATACAGTATATTTAAGTTTCAGATATGAATAGCTAACTCAGATAAATAGCTAGCTCATAATAGGTAATTACCACTCACGCGATAGCTATGACATTTCAAACCCTAGTTGGTCTGTCATTTTAGCTAGCCTGACTAGCCTGCTGCTAGCTATGAAACTCTCAAACATAGATCTTGTGTATGAGGAGTTTTGTATGGACCACAAAGCTGTACTTTCGTGACATATGATTTAATATCTAATGCTACAACAAATGAAATTAGAAACCTAGCTGGCTAGCAATATATTATGTTTTATTTATTATGTCACTTCGACTAATCTGATACAGTCTCTCTGGTGGACTGACCTGGGTAGAGCACTCTGCTGATCATGCCAGGGATCACCATGAGGAACATGGGCAGGAGTTTGAGGTAGCCACACAGGATGCAGCCGGCCTTCACGTGGGACATGTTCTTAGCGGAGAGACAGCGCTGGACGATCACCTGCAAGCACAGATGTGGTGTTTATCTCTAAATACATCATATATATAAATGTATAAATACATTGTAAAAAATAACACTAGGTAACACCTACTGTAGTTATACCTACTGACACCTACATAAGCTGTACACGCGAACTGATTTAACTAAGGGATTATTCCAACAGGCAAGAGATCCAATAAAGATTGTTTTAGCAATATTCATGTTAAACTGAGATAACACCAATTTAGAGTTGTGTCTTGTACTGTGTATTTTATTGGCATAAGGTTGTAAGGACACTTTATGAGCTACAGTCTAATTATTTTTTTTGTTTTATTTCTAGTATCTGCTGTTATAATTTTTATGCAGCTAACAAAAATAGTAAATAAAAAAGACAATAAACTACACTATGAACTCCCTCTAGCTAACTTTCAGCTAATTCTTTTGAAATTAAAGTCATAAGAAGGAATATAAAAGTTGTGTATTTTTAATGTCAGAAGCTAAAAAAGGTAGGGATGTTTATTAAATAAATTTATATCAATATGTTCATTTCTATGTTGTTGTGAAATTAGCACAACCAATTTATACCAATTTATGATGAAGCGCCAAGTACTAGCTGATGATTGTAGCTCTCGATCGTAGCTCATATGGGTAATTAGCGGATCTGTTCATCCTCAGCGTGATGCATTGCGTATATCATTGGGAAAATTCTAGAACCGTAAGTCAGACATTTACGAATAGTTCAGTTCTGAGAACAGTTTAGATTTACTTTAAACTGATTATTAAACCTAATAATCTCTGTTTCTAGTACTGTTCTCAAAAAAAAAACGCAACAGAGAACATCTGATTGAACAGATTCTAAAACTTGCGGTTTAAGAATACGTCCAACCAGATGCCCTCTGTGTCTGTGAGGAATTTGGATTTATTCCCATAAAACCATTTTTACATGTTCAGGAAGCATTAACATGATAGCACTAATAAAGGTTTTTTTTTTTTTTTTTTTTTAAGAGCAAAACCCCAGAAAACAAACCCTTACATTAACTGTATTAAATCTCATATTAGTGAGAAACTAAAAACTTGTTCCATCAGACCGGACGGAAAACTTACAGCATTACTCGACACCTTTTGGCCAATCAGAACAGAGAATTCAACAATATGGTGCGTGTGCACATTACCGTAGTGTACTGTGTCATTGATGATCAGAGCGAGCGAGTGTGTGTGTGTGTGTGTGTGGTGTGTGTGTGTGTGTGTGTGGTGTAAGTGATTGAGTATTTTGTCCTTTCCTTGAGACACGTCCTGTCACAACTGGCTGTTTATCTAATCTTCTTTATGAGTGTTCCAGAAGGCGTGACTGTCTAAGTTTAGGCCAAGTTAAAACCAGATGCACGACGCTCTACTCAGTCTCAGAGTCCAATGATAAGGAATTCGTGTGGTGGTGTGTGTGCACGTGAGGAGTACCTGGTCCGTGCACCAGTACCAGGCTGCCTGGATGGTGAGGCCGAAAATGAGGCCGGGCCATGGCATGTCCCCGGTCACAGCGTCTCTGAAGATGTGGAAGGAGTCTTCTCGAGGAGTGTAACACGCTGAGCTGTAGTTCCCCGTTGCACTGGGAATGGCTTGCATGTACTTCTCCTGCAGACCCTCGTAGCCTCCCACCTTATCAAACGCTGGGGACAGAGATAGACAGGTTCAGACAGGACAGTAATGACGATGAAAAATAATGTAACGTGGAAAAAGTAAGAGACAGGAAGAGCGTAAAAGAAAAGAGAGAAACAGATTGGGTGATGGCCAAAAATGAGAGACAGGGACAGGGGTTAGAGGACAAGACAGACTAGAGGAGAGAACAAGACAAGAAAAGACGTTAGATAATGGACCTAGAGATAAATTATGGAAGAAGACATTAGAGGATGGATGAGGAAGATAAGTGGAGAAAGACAGGAAGAGATGGAGAGGAACAGCAACGGAAAGAACAATAAAGATGGAGAGAAAATACTGACTGGACAATAAACAAATAAACAGGTGTGTGTGTGTGTGTGTGTGTGTGTGTGTGTGTGTGTGTGTGTGTGTGTGTTCGCTCACCGAAGCCCATGAGGATGAAGGATCCCACCACCATTATGATGGTCTGTAGTGTATCAGTGTAAATAACAGCAGCAAGACCACCTGCACACACACACACACACAGTCATTTACACACCCTCTTGAACACATGCTCATTATCACTCAACACATGGCCAGTATGACAAGCTCATTAATATACACTCATTAAAGAACACCCGTTACCACATATTGTTCATATTCAACACACTCTCATGCACAGTTTAACACAAACACACATCCATTGACAAACACACACATATGCAGTTAAGCAATATCCCAAGAGAGTGCGTGCTGTAGTGCCGGGTATAGCATGGCATCACAGCTGTGCTGATATCCAGTAATACAGCACAACTTCGAGTGTGATATTGTTTTTATACTACAGTTTCACAAACACCATTTATTATCAACACCTATCGTTCCACACATGGAGGAACTAATTAACCGCGACTGGCGGAGCTGGCAGTTGGTGTAAATAACGATCGTGCAACACCTGTGAAGCGGAGTGATACATATAGTAAAATATCCCAGTGCTGTTACTGCGCAATATCCCCACACCGGGAATGCCTCTCGTCCAATCAGATTACTCGGTCAGAACTAACTGTTGAATAATAGAATAATAAAACCTAGCTTATTTTCATACATTCATTATCAGGCTCATTAACACGCACTGACACACATCATTAACACACACGCACTCAAACCTGCCATTTAATACACACGGCTGCGTAACTCGAATTTCCTAGAGGAAATACTGATGTACGTTTCACTCAACCACTCATCGTCTATATCACTGTATACAGCCTGTAGCCTATTCCAGGACTTAGGGCAAGAGGTGCGGTACACAGGGTGCAAATCCATCACAGAAACCGGAGTACCCCCAAACACACGGAGAACATGCAAACTCCACGCACACGGACGCAGAGACGGGAATCGAACCCGGACCCTGTAGGTGCTACACCACCATGCCGCCCTGACGTACATCTTTAACTTAAAATACTGAACAAATGCTTTTAAAAACAATCATGCCAGCAATTATTTATGTATTTGCACCCCAGTGACTCCTGCAAATGATGTTTCCATAGCAACAATTCACACAGAAACTTGTCGTGCACACAAGTGTGAGTGCTGTAGTAAAGAAGGTTAGTGTGATGGAGGAGATGTTTATTCAGCACTTTTGGAAGGAGTCTCCAGTGTTCGATTAGAGGCAAAGCTGTGACTTTATGCGAGGGGGTTTAGGCATTGAAGTTTGATGGAACAACTGTAATTGTACATAAAATTTAACAACAAATGGATAAAAAGTACAATATGGCTGAAGAAATTCGTTAGCAAGAATTAAACCGTGTCCGGATGTGCTGTTTTTTCATAAACGTGGTCAGTAACAACAGCTCAGCTTCATTACACTCTGCACGATTGATCTTTTTCCTCTAACAGCACCGCCGTCCAGGGTTTTATTTCTTGTTTTGGCGACTCCTATTCCTGTAGCTTGTCTTACACCAAAAGCAAAAGCTTAGATCGCATGGGGTTCCGGCTTATCAGAGCACATGGGCAATTAGGCCTAATGCCTCAGATATGGAGCACTAACAGACTCACATCCTCCTGGTGAAAATCTCTTCTTCTGAAAACAATCCAAATAACAACTGCTGGACTTTACTCTCTGCATGCTGTGCATTTTCACTCAGCAGATAAGAAAGTGCATTACTCTGATCTCAGAATCTCCCGAGGACACGCCTAATGCACCTTCCTCGACTCGTTCTCTAATCCTCGGCCCCTCGATCAGCTGATTAAGGGGTAAGAGAGCGAGAGCGCACAGGCCCAGAGTTAATTATCAGACAGACTGTTTACGAGAGACGCACCTGTGACGGTGTAAAGCGCTGTGATGATGAGCAGCATGATAACAGCCAAGTAGATGTTCATTTTCAAAGCTTGGTTAATGAAGATGGCGCCGGAGAACATGTCGGCCTGGTGGAGAGAGACGTTACACTCTTATTTGTGAGGAGGTTCAAATGCAGTCCCTTAGATAAGACCTATTGATCAGTGATGCTTGCTTCTTTAGGTGTTGCACTAGAGCTAGGAAGCTAATGTTGCTAACAAGGAATGGAAATAAATTTCAGACAACATCTGCTTCCGACTGTTTAGGAGACAGCTGGAGTTATGGTTATCTATAAACAAAAAAAACTTTTCCATGTAGCTGAATGCTTGAACATGGAATCTTTTTATCTCCTTATTTTGAGGAAGAGGTAGCTCGGTGGTTAAACGTCCCATATTTTATTTAAGTAAGATCACATGAGAGGGAGTACTGAGGTCACGCCGGTGATGCCTTCCAGCGTATCACAGTCGTGCTATATCCAGCAGTGTGGTATACAACAGTTCCTTCCATGACTGGAGGAACTAACTAACTGCGACTGGTGGAACTGACGACCGACATTAACAGGGGAGACAGTAGGTTTAAATTGTTATCGGTACACTGCAGCCAAATTTTGAGCAGAATAAACCATGGAGGTGGTGGACAGTCCTGAGAAACTTACCAGATTTACTTATAAATGATATTTAAAAAAAAACTTATAT
This sequence comes from Clarias macrocephalus, assembly GCA_011419295.1. Classification (NCBI taxonomy): domain Eukaryota; kingdom Metazoa; phylum Chordata; class Actinopteri; order Siluriformes; family Clariidae; genus Clarias; species Clarias macrocephalus. The sequence continues at coordinate 183,085 of JAAGKR010000491.1, read as the reverse complement.
TTCCACTTATTCCACATTAGAATATCAGCTCCATTAACCTCCTGGTTCCAGAGTTACATTCCAGAAAGATAGTGTGCTATGTAGGATGTACAATCCCTTGTTCCACACGCCAAGTAGTGCCCTTGATCAGGGGTTAGAGAGGCATTTGGGATACAGCTCTGTCTTAGAAGCTAATTAGCTTTGTAGCTCGGCTTACGGCAAAATAAAACAACACAGAGGCGATTAAGAATGACTTCGAAGGGATTACTGAACAGACAAATTGTTGCTTCAGATGACGTTATGAAAATGCGTAAAGTGCTTCTGTGACTGGTTGTGAATGTGGGTCTTGTCAGGCAGCTGCTCTCTCTCCCCGGTACTGCGGACCGTACAGACCGACTCTCACCCACGCTGAGACCCACAGTTAGTGTAATGAATGATTATTAGAACACCTCCGATGTGGAGTGATGCATACTGTCCAGGGAAACGTCTGTTACTGTTACTACTTGAGCAAGAGTTAACTCTCTTGATGTGATGGTAAATGATACGTCGCTCTGAGCGGCTGCCAATTGCCATGAATATAAATGGAGTCGGTTTGATATAAGGCTGGAATCCATTGTACTTGGCCTGCAGTGAAATACCTGACCTCAGCACTTTGAAATGCTTATTCAACTCAGAACCAGGAACTCTGGCAACATTTACGACCAGCTCCACCTGTCGCTGATACGTCATCATTTAATATGAAAAGTTTATGTTGGGTTTTTTTTTTTTTCTAGGTTGTTTGTAGTTTTGTAGGGGATTTATTTTTTTGTGATCTCTTATCATTATATTATATGCAGAAGTTCTTTATGCAGTATGCATATGAAATCCAGAGACTAATTACATAAATAAGGCCTAGCTCTGTGCTTCCATGTTTGCATGTTATCTGAAGCACTGAAGAAACCTCCAATGAGCTGCAACATTAGTCTGTTCCTTTTATAAATCTTGGGCTTTGTCCCTTTTCTCCTAGAAACCCCACATCAGTTTGATACACGAGGACAGGTTTTACGCCGGATGCACTTTGTGTCACAGCCCTCCTATTTTCTAACCAGGTTGTATGATGCATGGGGTCTTGACCCAACAGTAGTGACCTGGTAGTGACCGCGCTTGACCCCCGACTTTCCAAATCAACAACCCAAGTGCCTGAGCCATCACTGCTCCCTTAACATATTTTTTAACTATGCAACAAGAATCATTCCTCAACTGATCGTTTCTTACTTATCTAGTAAAGTGTTACTTTGTATTATGAATGGTTTATCATCATTTTAAAGGACCGCCATCCGTTCAAGGAGAAACTTGTTTTTCAAAGTGAAAGCATTTTAGATCTTTAAAATATACACAGTACTTGTTACCTTGGTACATTATCATCAAAGCTGCAGCGCAAAACTAAAGAAGCAAACATCAGACAAGCAAAAAAAAAAAAGAAAAACTGAAGAAATACATCTCGGGTGAGGTGGAAGTTACTTAGAAATTGATTATTGACCTCCATTTCCATTCATTGCTCCAGTAAAGCACTCACAGAGATCTTAGTGAAGATGTAGAGGCACAGTGAGAGAATGGAGAGATAGATTCGGATACGCTGTCCTCCGAAACGCTTCTTCAGATACTCGGGCATGGTGACCACCTACACGTGGAACAGAGAGAGTAAAGTGAGATAGGAGATAACCTCAGTACCAGACATAGAAAGTTATCGGAGGTTATCAGCGTCATCTAACTCAGAGCAGAACTGAGGACGAACTGATCGCCGACCCAATGCTCTGAAAAGTCTTTATATGGTCATGTAGCACAGCTGAGAGTCTATGCATATATGATACACCGCTTACATCCAGTGTTGAAGATAATTATGAAAGCAGACTCCTACCCCTGCCTTGATGTAGATTGGGACGAAGATCCATCCTAGAATAAGGACCACAACAAGAGCCTAAAAAAGGTGAAAGGAGAACGAAGGACAAAGAGTTTCATTATATTTTATACTGTACAGTAGATTCCAGATGTAGGAATTATGATTATCATGTAGCTGAATGGTGTATGGTTATGGAGGCGGCCATCTTGGACAATGTATTTCTTTATGTACTGTGTTTAGGTATCATTTCATCCTTTATGCTCTGCCTACAAGTTTAAAAATGCATTCTTACTGGAAAGTTAGTTGTGATGTGGATAATAATTGAGCCTAATTTCACTCTGAATCACCATCATACTGTATATAATTGAGATGATCAATATTTGAAATAATTCTCTATGCAATCACGGAAAGAAGTTTGGGTGAAATAGACCTTCGGTGCTTTAGTGCACTCACATTCCATTCGAAACCTCCGATGGCGATTCCTGAAGCGGCTCCGGTTCCTGCCAGACCCACGAAATGCCCGCTCCCGATGTTACTGGCGAACAGAGACGCTCCGATCTGAAGAAGGATATAAGTAAGTGATCGTTGAAACACTGGCGCTTTACACATCCAGCGAGAAACACCAATGTGTTCATCACTCACGTGTGTCCACACAAGATCAAGGTCACAACTGACAAAAAAGTCAATACAGTACATTCAAGCTTTTGTGCAGAACTGCATAATTTAATCAGCTAACGGCTGTAATTACGCTGTAACTTCTGCTTAAATGTTATCACAGAGACGGCGATAGAACTGGATTATTAACAGAAAGTTGATGTGCATGAACGAAGGATACCAAAGGTCACAAGTTGGATCAAAGGAGTGCCTGGGCAAGGGCAAATGTACCACAGCTTTACCAAGAGACGCTGGTGAGTAAGTGCCTGTTTATAGCTGCTATAACGTAAGTGATAACATGGACTAGCTAGTTTTTGTGGAATCTCCAAAACATTAAACATTAGCAATAAACTGATTGATTGCCATAAAGTTTTATTTCTTAATAATAAGATTCATTCTGATTAGAAAACCACAGCAGTATCGGATGAATTCAATCACAGATGAACTGAATAGGATCAATTGATTAGCAAGGATTGATTATCAATTGTATAATCAGTAAACTGATGACAGGATAATGGGCACCCAAAAGCCAGACCGTCTGGTGCCATCCTACAGAAAAGCCAAAGCAGCACAAATGCCCGAAAACAAAATGCTGCCCATCATAGTAAGGTATCAGAACTCCTTGTGTATCTCTGAGTACTGAGTAACTGGCAACTAGTTGATCCAGCTTTCTGTGGTGGATTGTGACTGCGGTCTCTCATTGCCACGAACTGATTTGTACCCGAGCTACCATCTGCGAAAGTGGACATTTGTACCTACTCAAACATCTTTGCTGTAATATAATTGAACTTTATACTTTGAACCTCATAGCCACAGATATGGCAGGCATTGATTTATGGAGGGGTGGCACGGTGGACGTAGTGGTTGGCACTGTCGCCTTGCACCTCCGGGGTCCGGGTTTGATTTCTGCCTTGGGTCAGGGTGTGTGGAGTTTGTCCAATTAGGCTAATGCGAACATAACTGGTTCTCAATGCTGGTCCTGTCCATTTTAGTGTTTGATAATCTCCTAGGACACCTGAATCAACCATTCAACTTAGTAACACCCTTTTCCTAATTGGCACGGGTGTAGTAGAGCAGGGTAGATGTTAAGATGTGCAGGGTAGGAATAACCTTGAAAACCACTGCACTTTGTCCTTTTCTGAGGATGCGTTTCCTGTTAAGTCTCAAAGTCTCAAACTCCGCCTCATGCTGCGGAGCATCACGCCACCCCATCGTTAGCTACGTTTAAATGGATAATGTTTCTTAAATTTGATGGAAATCATCACGCTTAAGTTAGGTTCCCCAACTCTTATGATTGGTGACAAGAATTCAGTGACATCTATGATTGGTTGGATGCTTCACTATGTATAAAATGTGAGTCGATCGGTGCACCTCCCACAACCAGAGACGCAGGGGACAGTTGAGAGAGAGTTGTTTATTTCTCATTGAGTTTACTGATCAGGACCTCGAGCAAAACTTCCCTCCTGGAACATCATCCCTTCACCTAACGTTACCCCCACGTCGGGCAAACATGCGCATAAATAAATCAGATCATGTGTTTACATGTCTAGCATTTACTCACTCCTGGATTATCAACGAGTTGCATCCTCATCTCATTCCCACTGGAAATTCATTCCGTTCGGGTCGGATCGGGTCAGACTGTTTCGATTAAAGTGTTAACATTATGCATTTTTATGCCTATCGATTTTTTCCTCTAACAGCATACCCCTAAGAGTTTTATTACTTACAGGTTTATAGCCTAATGAAAGCTGTAAAGTCACTTGAGTCTGAAGCTGATCCTGCTTGTGAACTCAGAAAGACTGCGTGTTCATTATGGCCTCATAAAATCGCCCCTTCCATTTGGCACAGAGATCATCGGGACTGAGGAATAGTTGTAAACTGTGACGCATTCTCCTCCCGAAGCTCTGATTTATCATGAGCAGCGATATGAATGGCAGATCCACTCACCAGTTGTTTCCTTTTCCTCAAACAAAGATAAGCTTGTCCATTTAATGAATGCATAAATGTTTCATACTCCTGGTCAGAGCTAAAGTATATAAGCCAAACCAGGATTTTTGATTATGCCGAACACAGTCATAAGATTACAAACTGGGCTTATTTCTCTATATAATCCCCTGATAAACTAATGCACTTATCCCAGCATTTCACTAGTGCACGCATCAAGGTAGAGCCAAGATTAGACTGCCTGCTTCATGTCTGAAACACTGGCCTCCCAGGAACACCTTTAAAGACCCAAACATGTGGAAATGCGCTGGAGCGAGGTCAGGACTGTACAGGGGAAGTCACAATAACTTCCAGCCGAGTTCCTGTAACGTGCAAGCTGTGTTGGTGAATGATTGTGTGTCCACTTCCCACAGACTGATATCGTCTGTGGTCCCGGTTTTTAACCCCTTGTATGCAGCGAGTTCATAAAATATTAGGAATAATTTCTAATAAGTATTCGATTTGCTTTTGTTAGACTTGTATTGAAATTCAGACATGTGATAGTTTAGTGAATTGAGCTTATATCATAAACATGATTCTGCTTATCTGATGCCATTATGCAAGCAAAGGGCCAAGGGCAGCTATGACGAAGCTGAGGAGATCGATATCTCAGATGGGATAGATTGTTCACAGGACAACCTTAGTGCAAACACATTATAGTAGATCGGCAAGAAGAAAACCAATACTGGGGAGAAAAAATGTAAAAACTCAAATGCAAAATAAAAAATTGTGCTCCACTTTCCTCATCACACTGAGAACACCAGCTACATGGTGGTGGTAGCACGAGGTTAAGGGGAATGATTTTCATCTACAGGGATCTGGGGAAAATAGTCACTGTTTTATACTTTAAGAGCAACCTGTGTCCTTGTCTGAGACCCTTAGTTAAGTGAACACAATTTGGAAAGGTACTGGACAGCATGACAACCTATGAGTTTAGAGGACCAAAATACTGTGAAATATCCATCAGTCTTTATGATGACCCATGAGTGTAGAAACCTACCGGCCACCACACCATGCTGCGTCCAGCCAAGAAGAATCCACCGACTGTGGAGCGATTCGTCCTCACCATGGCCTGCAGAAAGCGACAAAAAGTAACATAAACGTTAAATTCTTTCCATTTTTGTGTAGGCACTGAGTAATGACAATGTAAAACTGTGATATTATTTATTGAATGTTAATGATTAAAGGAGTGTGTTTCTACAGTATATTTGCACATCCTTCGCTCTCTTTGATCATAAGGCAACACTTCTTATGGCTCACTGTTGGTTGCTTGTGAAAACCTTTCCTTGGAATTGACATGTACTTGGGATTTACACAGGAAATGACTTAAGTACCTCCTTTTCCGTGTATGCTGTGTGTGTGTGTGTGTGTGTGTGTGTGTGTGTGTGTGTGTGTGTGTGTGTGTGTGTGTGTGTGTGTGTGTGTGTGTGTGCTGTGTGTGTCTCCTGTATCTCACACAGTTCTTCTAATCTTTTTATTAGTTTTAAATATAACAAAACCAAATAAACCTGGGACGGAAATATTAATGACGTAATAAATTCATAAAAGGTTTAGAAAAAATTTCAATAGTTTTGTCATTTGTTTAAAGTAAAGGAACATCAGTGTAGCTCAGTCTTAATCTGATCACCATGTAGACCAGAACACCTAAACCTGCACTTTCACATGCAACTGCCTTTTGAATGGATAGAGAGATAGAAATGATTGGGTCTAATGTTTTATTATTATTATTATTATTATTATTATTATTATTATTATTATTATGATTATTATTTAGGCTCTAATGCCGTCCTTTGCTTCCAATCATTATTTATTCAAACACATGTCATCATGGACTCCCAATCAGCACAATAGAAAGTTTCCTTCCTGTGGTCCGGATATCCATGTGGTCTAAGAGATCTAACCCGGCCGTTTTCTGGATGGGCGGGGCTTAACCTCTTACTCCTAGCCAGTTATGGCGATCTTTGAGCTCATGCATGTGGAAGTGGGTGGATAGCGCTTTGCTCCAAATGGCTGTCCCATGATGCCACGTGAGCAGCAGGTCTGAAGGATGCAGTTGGAGGAAGTTCATGTTTGCTGGCTTTTGTGTGACAGAGCCACGTAGTGGTTAGGACGTACAGCAGCTGTGACTAAACTAGGTTAAGGAAAACTGATGAACAGAAAACAACGGAAAATTTGATAAGAGTGAGTAAAGTTAGCAATGTGTGGGGAAAATGACGTTTCATTGTCCACGATTGAGGACAGCGATTGAAGCGGTGATCCGATTGCTGTGCAGGGAGATCATAAGGTCTCGACAGGAGGATAAATAAACCGGAATGAACAGCAGTTCTCAGGTTTACTGAGATTGAGTTTTAGCTGATGATCTGTCATCCAGCGTGAGCGGTCTATAAAAAATATTACTATTACATTATATTTAATATGAGATGTCATCCAGGATGAAATGTCTATTAATAATATTTCAATGTTACAACATATAATTAATGTGGCATAAATAATATAAATTGTTATTTAATTGTTAATCTGAGCGCTCTATATTTTTATAAATGAAATGAACTCTAATAACCCCATAAACTCCCAGAATTTATATAAGTTCTACAATTAAATGCGATCTTTTAATATGTCAGAAATCATTTTAATCTGTTAGACAGAATGATCCTATAAGCTCAGCCAGTGTTGTTCTGGTGTACAACCAGATGTTCTCCTTACCACAATCGTGTCGTGCTGTGACACTGCAACAACACAGTAACACATTCAGTATCGCTAACTTAACACTGTTAAACCGGGTGCTAAAACATTTACACGATACAGCGAATGAACCTCATGGCTAATCTTTGACTATTTGTTTTTGTTGTTTATATTTCTCCATCCTGAGTATTGACTGTGAAAAACAAAAGCTTCAGTTGGTTTCATGAAGTAGATCAACGTCGAAACTCATCATTCGTTGAGCAACATAGTTATGTTGAGACTTTATACTTGCAAAAAACTTTTTTAGACATAAAACCAATATTTTCTTGGTTATAATTTAAAAAAAGAATGATTATTGTATAATTATCACCTTATATTTGACCTGGCATAAAACAAATGATTACATTTTTAACTTAAATACATTTTTAAATTACATTACATTAAATTAAGTAAAATCTAATTTTATTGTTAAGATTCATTAAGACGCACATTCCCTGTTTAAGTTCTATAATAATGGACGGGGCTTTTCTTTGAGACATGAAGTCCACAAATTGTTCAGGTACACGCTGCTGCTGCAACTCTTTCGCTCTACTACTGTACATTACATCTCAAAGTTGCTGGGTTGTGTTGAATTCGGATCTGGTTACTGGGGAGGCCACTGGAGAACACTGAGCTCATTGTTCTGTGCATGAAACAAGTTTGAGACATGGTGCATGATTATGCTTGAAGCAGCCATTCGAAAAGTTGGAAATTCTGGCCATGAAGTGATGCAAGCATGCAGCAACAGTACTTATAGAATCGTCTGTGGTGGTCAAGCAATGACGGATTGGTAGTACCAAGCCCAAGGTGTGCCAAGAAAATATTCCCCACACGATCACACAACCGCCACCAGCCTGGACTGTTCACACTAGGTAGGTTGGGTCCAAGGATTCATCCTTTTTCAGCAAATTCTGACCACATTTTGACCAAATCAAAAACCTTCTGACCAGCCGACAAACTTGACGCCTTCACCTGTCCAGTTTTGGTCCTCCTGTCCTCACTGCTTTCTGTTCCTGCCTGACGGGATGGAAACCCGATGTGGTCTATTGTCTGTTCTGATATGTTGTATATATTCTGACATGGTTTCCTTCTCACCACAGGTGTGTAGACTAGTTATTAGAGCTACTGTAGCCCATCCTGCCATCTCAAACTAGTCTAGCTAATCTTCATTGATGTCTCTCAGCAGCAAGGCGTCTCCAATCTGAGATCTACTGCACCACTCACTGGAGGCTGGTTTCTTCTTCGCACCATTCTGAGAAAACTCCAGAAAAAAAGATGAGAAATACTTAAACCTGATGGTCAACCATTCTGATAGTTGATCGGACCAAGACCAAGACCAACTCCCTTGGATGCATCACGATTGGCTGATTAAATAACGAATGATTAGTTGTGTGCGAGTGATTCTGGATATTTGCATATTGCAGCAATATTCATTTTTTTTTATATATTATATTACACTATATGGTGAGTCTTTTTTTATTCACAGTGTCATTTATTATTCAGTATTTACACTGAAACTAATATGGAATGTACAGTATGTACAGTAAGGGGTAAAGAATATAAGAATATAATCCTTAATATAATTTTTTTGTTTTGAATTAAAAACGTTTCCGTCACAGCACTCTGTTCTCTGGCGTCATGCTGCTGAAATAAGGTTAACAATTCACAAGTGCCAGTCAATGGATGTTGAAAGGTAAATAAAGTGATTAAATACATCACCGGTGCTCAGACTCACCCATATTCCAACAGCCAGGACCACCACGAAGTAGATGACAATAACGGAAATATCCGCCGGGTTGTTGATGGCGATGACCGTCTCATTTTTCTGGACGTTGCGCAACCTGGAGAAGCCGAAATATTCCCAGGTCATGGTGGCGGAGCTTGTGATACCCTACAACTCGTCCTCACACTGACACACGCCTGCTCGCACACTCAGCTTCAAATACTGGTTTGTGCTCGAGCGCGTGCGTATTGTACACACCTGGCGCCTCACCTGTGCACCTGGCCCTGAGAGAGAGAGAGAGAGAGAGAGAGAGAGAGAGAGAGAGAGAGAGAGAGGCACACTAGGTGATACTCAGGGTTAATTATCACAGATCGTTCACTCCTTCTAGCTGTCAGAATTCAGGGGAACTGGCAGAAGCTGTTAATGTTCAACTCACACGGAAGAACATTCCAGTAAAAACACTAAAAATCTACCCAATTCCAAAAGGCTTGGAGGATATCTTAGGTGTAAGAAAAGTCTACGTGACAGGAACTGAAGAACAGACTGAACGAAGCTGTAGGATAATGTTCATCATCACGTAGTAATCAATGACTCGGCCATCGGACGTGGTTCACATATCTGTGCTGAATTGTTTTTCCATTGCTTCATGTCACGAGCATCTTAAACTCATGTGTTTATGACTCTACTGTATGCACAGTGGGGAAAATCATTGCTGCTAAAATATGAACCTTTACTGTACATCGATTTTTTATTTATTGATTTCTTTATTTATTTTTACTTTATCGAAAATCGAACTTTTTACTTTCCATATCTTTAACTTTAATTATTAGGTAAAGTATGAATCGTTGTGAGACGTGTTGTTAAAAAATTCATGAACATCATGGTTTTGGAACGTAGCCGGATGCAAAAATGTTTTGATAAGTACCAAGATGTTGATGTTCTACACATGACCACGAGCATTTCGTACATCAGGCTCGTCTGTCCGGTGCATCCCAGAGGTGCTTGATCGAACTGGGATCTGGAAAGTGTGGGGGCCGAGTCGGCGACCTTGGGCTCTTTGTCTGTTCTGTGTGTGTGTGTGTGTGTGTGTGTGTGTGTGTGTGTGTGTGTGTGTGTGTGTGTGTGTGTGTGTGTGCATGTGAGTGTTATCATTTATAATGTGTGTGTATGTATGTGTGCATGTGTGTGATGTATGAGTATGTTTGTTTGTGTGTGTGCAAGCATGTGTGTGCATGTGTGAGATGTGTTTGTTTGTGTGTGTGTGTGAGTGTGTGTGTGCGTGCATGAGTGTAAACATTTGCCATGAAAAACTCACCCACACACTATAGATGCGCAGGATCCTCTTGGTTTCCTCTTAGATTATTCTTTATGGCGTCGTTCCTCATTGTGATGTCACTGAACATGGTGTCACTAAAGGTGTCACTGAATATAATGTCACTCAATATAATGCCACACAGAAAGCTATTCATCATTTTTCGGTGTAGGTTTAAGACATTATCACGGCTGGCCAGTTTGAAATATCAAAAATCCCTCTGCAATTCTGCATGTCTGTGTGTTAACATGAGTGATGTGTGTATTATTGTGTGTGTGTGTGAGAGAGAGAGACGTGTGCATGTGAGTCTGTGTGTTAACGAGTGATGTGTGTATTATTTTGTGTGTGTGTGTGTGTGTGTGTGTGTGTGTGTGTGTGTGTGTGTGTGTGTGTGTGTGTGTGTGAGGGTTAGTGTGTGACGTGTGGATGTGAGTCTGTGTGTTAACATGAGTGATGTGTGTATTATTTTGTCTGTGTCTGTGTGTGTGTCTGTGTGTGTGAGAGTCTGTGTGTTAACATGAGTGATGTGTGTATTATTTTGTCTGTGTCTGTGTGTGTGTGAGTGTGTGTGAGAGTCTGTGTGTTAACATGAGTGATGTGTGTATTATTTTGTGTGTGATGTGTGTGTGTGGGTGTGTGAAACAGAGATGTGAGTGTGTGAGTGTTAAAATTTGATGTGATATATATATATCATATATATAATAAGTATATATGTAATATACATTGAGTACGATTGTGTTTGTGTATACGTGCATGTGTGCGTCTGTGTGAGTGTGAGACTGTTAACATTGTGATATAAGTGTGTTTGTGTTGTGTGTGTATGTGTGTGAGAGTGTTAACATTTGTGATGTGTACTGTATGTGTGTACAATAGGCAGCAGATTCTGGAAAATAAGCCTCACGCTATGATGTCACTGAATATGATGTCACTCAATATAATGCCACACAGAAAGTTATTAATCATTTTTCAGCGTACGTTTAAGACATTATCATGGCTGACCCGTTTGAGATATTAAAAATCCCTCTACAATTTTGCATCCTTAATGTCTTTAGATCACATCGGCCGGGTTTGGTGACGATCGTATGAATTCCCTAGGAGGAGTATATCAAAACACTTTACCCAAAAGAACCGGCCTCCTGTTGAGTTGAGCCCAGGACCTGCGGTGTGAAAGATGTTCGGCTCAGTGAGCTCTAAATGTGTACCGAGTTTCATATGCCTACGTGAAAGTGTGTATGAGCTATCCAGCTAAATCTCGTGTGGGGGCCCCTGGGGGCCCCGGACCACACGACTCTCAGGCATCCTGATGGCAGCAGATTCCAACCTGTCTGCCAAGTTTCATGAGTTTTTGAGCATGTTAAGACCCCCGAAATGTTCAAGAGGGTGGGGAAAAAAATCCTTAGGAAAACAATAGGGCACCTTATAGTGCTTGGGCTCTAAAAAATGCAAGAAAATTTAAGCAACAAACACTATAATAAACAAAAAAGCCATGGCTTTTTTTATTTTTTATTTTATGAGAGATACAATAAAAGCTTTTTTCTTTTTTTGCTACACAACTGAACCATGACGTTTTCTCGTGAAGAGTGCATGATGCTAATAAAACTTAACACTGCTTAAGCTTGATTATTTCATTACATACCTTGACTGTACAGTTACGTAATATAATCTGGATTTTACAATTTTATTATAGAAATCATAACCCTGCAATTAAAGTAAGCTGGAGCACATGTGCGAGTGTAAGCGTTATCAGAGCACAGGTACTATGTGATTGTGTTTCTAAAGACAATATTGTATAATTAAATCGTATAATAATAATTTGGATTTTACCAAATGATCATAAAACTGTGACTGAGCCAAGGTCAGGCTGGAATGTTTGATCTGCTCATTTCAGAAAACAGCAAGAGACTGTTACCTTAAACATACAGTAAGGTGAGCTTTGGATTCTTAACTTACAGTGCAAATGTGGTGTAACTAACGTTTTACTGAAATTACACAAAACACTAAATATTTTTTCAAAAGTTTCTCAAGGGAAATTTGTAGAAATAACCCACATACCTTGTGAATTACTAAGCACACCTGGGGCTACAGGGGGGGGGGGGGGGGAACAGCATGTCTCCATGTCTTTTGTTCCTTGGCTACAGCCCTACTTTGGGGTAATAAGGTCACGAAAAAAGGGACCTAAAGTCCACAGGTGGTTTAGCCAAAATAGCACTTTAGTGCAAAAGTTGGTTTATCGTGCTCTCCAGATGGTCCATGTTAACGCAAACAAAAACAAACCATGAGAAGACCAAAAATTCTACCCTGTAACTCCTCTCTCAATACACTGATCCAAAGCCAAACTCCACTCAAAGACACAGCAGGTGGCCTTATGTAGCACATATTGTATTAGCCAACCTTCTCTTTTGGCCTGTACCATTACACTTTAAGTCATAATCATTGATCTAAAACACATGAAGAGAAGAATCTCCAGGATAGAAGGTTCCCCCAAGGAGATGACATACCTCTTTTGTCCAGGCTCAAATAGAGGACTGGTTGCTACTTCCCCTCTTCACCTTGTACTAGATGATGCCATGAGGCATCTGCTTGCAGGGTAATGTTACTTAACATCTGGGGACTGCAGTGGTGCAGACAGGAGTTCAGCACTGAGACGGGGTCTTTAAATACTTCCATCCCTTAAACTGGGTTTTCACAGACCTTTGAAGTGAGGTTTAAACCTTCAACACCATCCCTCTAGCCGCAGGATGGTTGTACATCTTGGATTGTTGTGGATGGCTCCAACCTTATCTACATGAAGGTGCACCTGTCCAGCAGAGTTTGTCCCCAGGTAGTGGGGTCTCCTGCAAAGCCTGTTCACACTTGCTGCAGTTTTGCTGATGGAGATGTTCACAGAAGATGGTTATATAGATGACCAAATGATCTAGGTACTCTAGGTAGCACAGACGTCTTCTGTGAATAATGGGAGCTTGTATGACCCATCATCTTTGAGGAAGAAATGCGGTGAGCATGATAGAGGATCGCTTAAACATTTATTGAAATCAGATTCTCTTAAAACAGTAGAATTCACAGCTATGTTTAATAAGAGCATGTTTGTTCCACACAGGATTTGTTTTTCTTCCCTGATGGCGTGGCCATATTCCAAGATGACAATGCCAGGGTACATCGAGCTCAAATGGTGAAAGAGTTGTTCAGAGAGCACGAGGAATCATTTTCACACACACACACACACACACACAGAGTCCAGATCTTTGCAAATCCTATGGAGAATCTTTGGGATGTGCTGGAGAAGCCTTTATTTAGCCGTCTGACCTTTCATTCATCAATAAAATATCTTGGAGAGAAATGCATGTGACTCTTGATGGAAATAAATGGTGTGACATTGCATAAGCTTATCAAAACAATGCCATGGTGGAAGTGTGCCATAAGCAAAGCAAAAGGAGGTCCAACAAGATATTAGAGAGTGTGACTTAAAAAAATCTTCTCCAAATGCCATCTGTCAGCTGGAACTGGGACCTCCTTGGTCTATTCCTCCACCCATCTCATCTGCAGTCTCTGGTCACCGCCATGTTAAACCTGGGACAGGCAGGGCAAAGATACGGCTGAGGGAGCAGCTTTGTTCCTTTAATGAGGAACAGCTTGTAGAGCTTGCACTCAATGATGACATACACACCACACGCCATTATAATAAATACTATCATTCAGGTTAAAACATGATTGTGGCTTAACAAGCAATTATTTATGACAAACTTTAGCTTCATTATTAGAGGTTGTAAATGATCATCATCCACTTACAGAGAATTACCTATAGATAACGATTTATATTTACGGCCCTCCTGGAATGCGATACAGAACAGTTCAGTAAGATTTCCACTGCACGCTAAATACAGTCCGCTTCCTTTTGTCCAGAAATTGTACAAACCATGCAAGCTTGACATTTACTCAATAACCTAAACTGGAATGTTACTTGTTAACGATATTAGCGTTATACTGTAGCTAGAGGAGAAAACTAAAGACGTCCCTAAAAACGATATTTCCTGTCCCTAAAAACGTATATAATAACAATAATAATAATTTTAATCAGCTATTTTTCTACTACAAATAATGCATTTTTTTAAATTCAAATGCAGCACAACACAAAGTGTTTTTTTCTTCTTCCACTAGCATGGTAATTTTTTTTTAATTATTATTAAAACAACATGCTTCACATTTTTGTTCTATTTATACTATCATTATTTTGTACTGTATGTTGTGGAATATCTACAAAACAACTTATTTCCTGTTCACACCTACTTTGGCTCTGTGTTCCTTTAGTCATTCCCTTTCTTTTGTTGTGTTCCACAAAGACTTCTTTCATGAACATTAATTGTCTTCTTACAGAAACGTCACCACAGTACAGTACAGTATACGAGTGGCGTTATGGCCACGTCTCCAGTACAGTCCCGACCTCGATCGCTCCAAGGCATTTCCACATGTTTGGGCCGTTAAAGGAGTTCCTGGGAGGCCAGTGTTTCAGACATGACGCAGACAGTCTGATCATGGCTCTGGCATAACGAGAAAACTTTCTACCTTGATGCTATTCAAATACTAGTGAAACACTCTACATTTTTTTTTTCACACTTGTTTAGTCTTTATGGTCAGATCTGCTGTTATAGACGATTCGGACCAATCAGAATTGAAACTGGCTGTGCAGTGGAACGTTATCAACTGAATCTTCAGTACATGAATATGACTATGAATTGCTGCCATCATGAATGCAGGGCAAGCATAGTAAGTATGTAAGTAGCTATACAGTATATAAGACATCAAGACTCATCAGTACCACCACCACATGTGCCTCTGGCATTCTTGTAATTCTACACCAAAGAAAGACCTTCTATACCACAACTTTGTGGCAACAGTTTGGGAAAGAACCACCTTTGGGTGTGATGGACAGGTGGGCACAAACTTTTGGCCCTTTAAAATCCTCAAACACTCAACATTGAGGTTTCTGCTTATTAAATTGCAAACATAAGGTGAGCAATGTCGTTCCTTTATGAGGAGTAACGTGTAGAGACTGTACAGTACAATGTTATGACAGACACACCACATGCCAGATAACAACATGATTGTGATTTTCCAAGGAATTATTTATGACACCTCGTTGTCACAACTTTTTTTATTAGCGGTAATAAAATGCTTACGAATGATCATTATCCACTTACAAAGAATTACCTATAGATATATAGTGATTTATAATTATGGTCCTCCTAGTAGGTGTTACAGAGGAGTTCAGTAAGATTTTCACTGCATGCTAAATGCAGTCCACTCCCTGAGAAACAACCTGTACAGACCATGCAAGCTGAACATTTACTTTTGGCTTCTTTCTTCTACCTTGATGGTGTCCAAGAACTAGTGAAACAGGATAAGTGCCGTAGTGTAGGGTAGAGAAATAAGGGGAGTTTTTAACTCTCATAACTCTTGAAAGCCCTTTCGTACATATTACTTTGTTATACAGTATAACCCCCTTATACTTATAATGATTTCATTTAACTAGCTGCGTAAACAAGAGAAAAATTAATCAGATTACTAAAAATCAATGTGTATCTTGCACTAACATTGGAAAGTTCTGTACTATTTTTTTAATCCTATGTAATCGTAAATTATTTACATTCCTGATAATCAATACTGCATGTTTCTATACTACACCTGTTAATGTCTATTCATCTTTCATTCTCTTATATATAATTTTTTAAAGTCTATTTTATTCCGTATACTTTTTTTTTTTACTGATAATCTCTTTATATTGCTTAAGTTTTGCTTTAACACAATTTTTAATACAGTCAATATAATAAAGCACAATTACTCCTAAGCCTGAGTGTTTTAAAGATTTGTAAACGGTTGTGCTTGTTTAGCTTAAGGTAACACCCACTGAAATCACCGAGTACACCTTTAATTTTAAGTGACATGCCTAGTTGTGCATGAAGACCACGTGTCAGAACACATGGTGAGAGATATGGCTGTCAGTCACCTCTTACACAACTGTACTAATCAGGTAACATGACCCTGAACTTTACCTGTTCTTCAGTTCTCGCTTATAAAAGTCGGCTTTCCGCCAACGGATTATATGGCTTGTGAGGTGTTCATCGTTGTTGTTGTGAGGTGATCAACTTAAAGGGACTTAAAAGTATCTGCTGCTAATGTCTTAATTAAATAAATCCCAGCACACCTTCAGAGGTGTTATGGACTCCGGGCCGCAATGGGTCAGGGTTAAACAATATTAAGCAGGTGTTTTTAATGGGTATGCGTCGTAACACAGGACGAATGACTTTCTCGTTTCCCTTTCCTATGTTTAGATAATATAACTGCAATGTGAATTTATTTAACACAACTATCAACATACTGTGGCATAATTACAGAATCAATCCATTGATTCCACCTTATGAAAGGCAAATATGTAATGATGCATGTGGTGTGATGCAGTCAAAATTGATTATTGTTCTTTTTTGATAAACGCGTAAAGCTAAGCTTTTTTTTTAATTTAAAGACAACATCTAATCTATGAACAAGTTGTTAGTTCCTGTTATAAAACATCAGCTCTTCAGCACACTTCTTTCTTTAAATGAATAATTACAAAATGGTGTGTAAACTTGGTCATATGATTAATTTGTGTTTAAAAAAAATAGAATTTCAAGATGAATCACATGCGTTAATATTGACAGCGCTGTATCTAATCACTTTTACATAAGAACAAATAAGAAATTGAGGAAGGGGTTTTGCATTCCAGCTGTAGTCTACAACTAGCTTCTAATTAGATGTCTTAACATAAAATTTCCAACATATGATCAAAAAAAAAAAAAAAAAAACAGGAAACATTCCCCTCGACTTGAAGAGACTAATCGTAATCTCAGACTGGTTTCCTTAACTTATGTCACTTTAACATGGTTGTACTATATTGACAAATAGTTCATAAAGATTGCTCGTTACATTTTTAATATGGGCTACAGTTTGCTGTTTTGAGGTGTTGTAGTACACTGTGCGTCACTCATTTAGTTAGCAGGCTGTCTTGATGCTACCAGCTGATGAACCTGATTGTATGATTTGGATTGTCTGTTTGTATGACATCACTCCATGCTTTCTCCTCCTTTCAGCACTATATTTAGATGACGGTGCAGAGGTAATGTTCGACTTAAAATTTTATAGCAAACTTGTTTTAACATTTAAATTAACCCTCGTCGTGTAACTTGCACATCGGCAGTGTCATATTAACTCTTCCTTAACTGCCAAAAGAAAAAAAAAAGTGTCAATAATTAAACGTAGACATTTCCCCCTGTTGTGATGTACCTGTGAGGCTTAAATCCAACACCAAACTGGGAGTCAGAACTAATCATGTATTAGATCAGCACTATATCTGTCTAAAATAGTAGACAATGCTTAACTGGTCAAACTGTTAACCCCAAACTGGTAAAGTGGACATTCCTCAACCAGTAGAGTGAACAACTGTAAACTGATAGTGTAAAAAAAATCCTAAACCAGTAGTATGGACAAAGCTAAACTGGTAGAGTTGACAACGCCAAACTTGTCGTGTGCACAATCCTAAATCGATAGTGTGGACACTAAGTAAGCTTGGACTTGTTTTGATTTATTTTACTGCTTATGAAAAAGAGATAAAGAAAGAGAAAGAAACGATACACAGAGAAATAGAAAGGAGTAGAGGCAGAAAGAGTCGCAGACAGAACGATCAAAAGTAAGAGAGCCAGACAGAGAGATAAAGTCGGAAAAATAGACAGACAGAAGGAAAAAGAGACGGACAGAGAAAAAGACGGGAAACACAGGAGAACATTTAACCAGACTGACCCAAGTGGACTCTATAATGAAGCAGTACACATTCAGCTCGAGTTCCTGTGGTAATGAATGTCTTTAATGGTGTTCTGTCTCTTACACACCCACACATACACACACACACACACACACACACGCATACTTGCACTATCTCATAATTCAGTGTTAATGAAGAGAGCTCTACAGAGAGCAAGTCTTTGAGAGGGAACACACTGTCACTCACACAGCAGAATGCTAATCACCAGCGAGTGAAGACACGGGACATGATGGATGTCACGAGCTAATTTTCCATCCAAATGTTTTGCAAATGTTAAGCAAATTTCCACAAAGAAGCAAATATTTATCACCTTATCACATGTTTAATAAATATTCATACAGTTTTATCATAATTTACTTCATCTTTGCTAGCACGCTAGCTATCTTTTATACATAATAAGATGCTTTTCTTTAAGATTGGCTTGCTTGCTAACAAAGTTCAGCTTCACACAACTGTTATCCAATGGCCTTTTCATTTAACTCACACAAATAATAGCTACGCTCATCCTAAGTATCTTGCTATCCAACCTAGCTTCTAATTTAAAATGCACATTTATTAGTTATTTTATTTAAAAAATTAACCAAATGTTAGCAACTGGTAACTTTTGCAGAATTGACAGTTTATTAGATGCTAGCTTGCTTGCTAGAGACCTTGGTTATTCGTTTAAGTTACACAATTAATGGTTAACCTGGTCTTAGCTAGCACTCTATCAAAGCACTGGTTATAGTTATGCTAATGCTAGCTTTCTACCAAGCTTTGCTAGCAGTTTATATTCTTGAAAATAAAGTTAACCCAGTGCTAGCTTGCTTATGAAATCCAGCTTTTAGTTTAATTAAATGATTAGTGGATAATTAGTAATATAGTAGTTATCTAATTATCCAGCTAGTACTAGTACTTTCCATTAAACTAGCCCTTCCCTAGCCTTAGCTAGCAAAACTGGTAACTGTTCTAGGTTACAGATTTAACAATTAATAGGTAATCCAATGCTAGCACTATAGAAATTTACCTGCCATTTGCTAGCTATGGGTTTTATGTTACCTTGTTGCTAGCTACCTTACTAGCAATCTTTGCTAGTAGTTTAAATAACAAATTTAGTAGATAACACAACACTAGTGAACTCGGCTACTGGTTTTAATTATACGATAATTCTAAGATTAACATAAGCTAATTAACAGACTTGATTGGTTGACAATGATGAATACCGCTTAATAGCATACAAAACAGTATCCAATAATTTGACATGCTCATATGATGTGACAAAGTAGGCAGGTAAATGGTGTTCAGTGATGCTAACAAGCAACTAATCAGGCCCTCAGGTGTGATTAAAGCTAGTTAGCTAGTGAATGATCATCAAAATAGTGCAATATTTATTGCCTATTGGCGATAGTCTGGTGAAAATCGAATAATTTGTTAGCTAATGCTAGCTAAAATCACAATAGCTAGCAACTTGTGTGTAGTGATAGAATGTCGGAGACACCTTAGCGCTACACCTGTGGAAGATAGAGGATGTTAAATAGGCCTGAATATTGTGTGAAACCGATCATTAAAACCTAATAGCTAACGAACACTGTCTAATTAGCAGGATGCACCTCTGGCTAAGGTGTAGGCTAATACAATGAAGGAATAAAAAATCTATTAGAATGTTTCATTATGTAAGAAACATTAAAATGTTCTGCTTTGTCAAATGCTAAAAGCTTAAATTTTTAAGCAGGTTATCTTAATTAGCTAGGACTTGGTTTAGCTGTTTTGAAAATTCCAAATAAATTTAGATTAGTATAATTCAATAACAATAAATAGAGTATGTTAAAGTAGACATGAATATTCTGTAAAACCAATCAAGAAACAAACTGCTAGCTAACGTAAGCTAATTTGCTGGATAAAATTCTGATTAAGGTGTAGGCTAATACCACAAAAGCGAAAATAAACAAATTCAAAATGTTCAGTTATGTAAGAAACATAAAAATTTCCTGCTGTGTCAAAAAATTTTCTTTAGCATGCTAGCTGAAGTAGCTAGCTAAGACATGGTCTAGCTATAACATTAATTTAAATGGTAAGTCCAAATCAATTCAGATTAGTTTAACAATCTCTACTAGATCATCAACAAAAACCTGAAGCAACAACATGGAGTTATTTATTTTTAGCTAATATAACATTGGAAGTTAGCTAGTGGAAACTGTGAGTCAAAGAAGCCGCGGTTATAAAATTTTATTTCAAGCAACAAAATTAGTGTTAGATGTGTGCTTGCTAGCTAAGAGTATCCAGCATAATAAGTTTTAAAGCTAGCTACTGCCCCACATCATGGTGTCGTGATAGTGTTATAAATACTCCGTACCCGCTCACTTTAAGACACGAGTACCAAAACAGTACCATGTACAGTATAACGAATAAGATGCACTCATTTAAATAAAATTTGCATATATTTGCATAAAACCAATGGATGGAAATGGACACTATAGAAATAGAAGAGAAGAGAAAAGACAGGAGAAGACATTTATTCGAAGGAAATTTAAGTCGACTACATCTAGCTAGAGCGCTAACAGACAGAGAGAGAGAGAGAGGATGGCTCAGTTGGCGTCCCCTCCTTCACTGTCTTGCTGGTCGCTGGTCCACAGGGTCAGGTTGTCTCTGAGCAGCTGCATGATGAGCGTGGAGTCCTTGTACGAGTCCTCGTTGAGATTGTCCAGGTGTCCGATGGCCTCGTCGAATGCCTCCTTGGCTAGCTGGCACGCCTGCTCCGGGGAGTTCTGGATCTCGTAGTAGAAGACGGAGAAATTGAGGGCCAGGCCAAGGCGGATGGGATGTGTAGGAGCCATGTTCTTGGCGATGTCGAACGCCTCCTTGTAGGCAGCCTCGGAGGCGCTGACAGCAGTGGCACGCTTCTCTCCGGTGCCCACTTCGGCCAAATAGCGCTGATAGTCGCCCTTCATCTTCAGGTAGAAGACTTTACTCTCCAGTTGGCTTTCGTCACAGCTCTTGATGAGGTAGCTGTCGAGCAGCGAGAGAACATCCTGGCACACGCCCTCCAGCTCCTTCTCGATGGTCTCACGGTAGGCACGCACTAGCTCCAGCTTCTTCTCACTGCCATCCTGCGCCGCAGTCTTCTGCTCAATGCTGGAGGTCACGCGCCACGACGAGCGCCGTGCACCCACCACATTCTTATATGCCACTGAGAGCAGGTTGCGGTCCTCGTTCGACAGTGGCTCGTTCAGCTCGGTCACCTGAGGGAAGGAAAGAAAAAGGGGCTGAATGTGAGACGTGGCCTATAACTCCATGTACACATGCGACCTTTCAACAGTCACGTTTAGCGTTCATATTTTATCTGTTTTTTTTTTCTGTACTCCTGCCAGTCTTTCATCTCATCCATCTGTACTTCTCCCTTTCTGGTTCATCTCAGTTCTTCTATGTATGTCTCTTTGTCTGCTAGTCATCTACCCATCTACAGGTGACCTTTCATGTTTCTATCGCCCTGCGCCCACATGAGCAAGTAATTGGGTATGAATCGACAAAATGACAAATCCATATACCTGCCTTGAACTATTCCATGAACCAATCCTGCTCCAACATTTCCTTCAGTTCACCACTAGGGGCACTCCTGTCAGTATAATAACTAAGAACAATAAAATAGGATTTTTTTTTCTTTTTCCTGAATTCCTCCCAAAATTAGAAATATTTGGAAAGAAATTAGCAAAATGTTTTTTTTTTTTTTTTTTAGGACACTTAAAAAAAAAAAAAAAAAGAAGCTTTAAACGAATATATCTAATTAGTGTAGAAGTGTAGTTTAGGTTACTTCCTAAATCCTATACATGTTCTGTTCTTTGAGAACCTGTAATTTTTTTTTTTTTTACAGTAAATCAACTAACAATCATCACTGTATTCTGACAATAAATGATCCAGCAATTAAGCTAGTGTGAATTCAAACAATCAATATTTACATGGATTAGCAGGTTATTTAATTTGTGCTTAGCTAGCTTTAAGTCATCTAATAACTAACAAATTAATAAACATGAGCAACCCACGCCCATAAGCAACGAGTAGCAGGAAACAAACGAGAAGTGACACAAACGATTAAAAATAAAAAATACATTTTAATTAATTTATGCTGCAGTTTCTCTGTAATACTGCAGGTGGTGCTCTAAACTATATCCTCTGTGGCAAGAGCAAATTATTAGTGAAGTTTGTTACGCAAATCTGAGGAAAAAAATTCTGATATTTATAAAAATGTGTGCTTACAGAATTGCAATGCTAATCGAATCGGCCCCTGGGTATCATGATAATATCGCAACAGGTCGTCACTCATATACCCCCACCACCACCACCAATATCTATCGACCTCAGCATCTGTATCATCATATTAAGAGGCAGTATGACCCCTGAACCCTTATAATTTTCGGTTGCCTCAATGCAGCAGTGTAAAAAAAATTTTAAAAAAATTAAAAAGGGTAAATATATTATTTACACATACGGATTTCCAGATTTATTTTTTACTGAACAGCATCTTAAAAGAAGCCGTAAATATGTTATTATCTATCCTGGAATTTTATATTACATAAGAAAAATAACTTGTACTCTAGCATGACAGAAGGTTAAACCGGAGAAAAAGCAAGACGTGCTCGTGTGTCGGTGAGCTGACTGCAAGATTTAAATGCGACAAGGTGTTTCTGATGCAACATCACGTTTATTCGCACATTAAAACCATCACTACTTCTGTGTTTCCATATAGGACGAGTCTCTCTATTTACACAGCATTTCTGTGCTGCGGGTATAATCATGATATAGCAATTTGTGGAGTGTAATTCTCCTTGTTGCAGGCAAATCACAGGGATCTTGGTCTCCTTTGCCCACAAGAGGTCAACGGATGTGTCAAGGATCATTTTCTGAAGACAAATCCAGCACAAAATGTATTAAGGAATACATTATATTGTTAACAATATTAGATAGATTATAGTCCAGTTAAATAAATATATAATTGTTTTGATATATACAATACATGCCTAGGTTTTAATTCTGATTTCATCATCGTCCCGACCTTGTGTCCAATGTCAAGGGAGCGTCTGCACACTTGGTGCATTAGAATGAGATTATACTATCAGGGGGGAAAAAATCTATACGTTTTAAAATCTGACTTAAAGACAGACATCATTAAGGACAGTAGATCACATCATAAGATTTGGGCATCCTTTTGTGCAATTTGCTTTACTGCTGACGGACGGATGCTTACATCTCTTCATCATCGCTCAGCTGACCAAGAACCCATGAGAAAATACCCTAATTGTTAATAGATAAAATACTAAAAAAAAAAAAAAAAGAAAGAAAAAGACAACATAAAAAGGATTATTAGAAAATTTAATTGCATACTAATAATACAGTGACACTATAATATATGTCAGTTGTATTTTTCCAATGTATAATTCATAGAACTAACGATTATATATATGCTTATACATTTCAGATATGTTATAATCCTTTTATCTTACATTTTCTATCACAAAGAGATGCTCCAGCAGTGACAAAAGACAAGGTTGCCAGATTACACCATTATCATTTTTATTTCAATGTATTTTTCACCTTTCATCAATCATCTTAATGGCTTTCTTGTAATCGATTTTTTCGTAAAACATTTATCTGTTCTATTTAACTAAATTCCTCGGGTATAATTTTAGTCCTGAGCCGTGGTATAAATTAGACGAATCTGGCAACCAGAAGCAGCAGCGGCGGATATGTGCTGCTGCATGGAATTACACTGCATGATGATGGTGACAGGTTTGATGCATGCACACACAAGGATTAAACATCATGTACCGCGATTCTAAAAATAAAAATGTTAAAAATATCACACAATTATTCCGGAGTCTGTGTCTCTCACCAGCTTCATGGCGGCGGCCATGTCATCGTAGCGCTCCGCCTGTTCGGCCAGCCGAGCCCTCTGGATGAGCTGCTCTCTGTCTGCCATCTTTCAGCGCTTGTCCGTTTTATATATTATATATAAATCTGGTCAACACAAGTTTGTCTTTTGATTCCTATTCTTTTATTCAGCCTTTCCCTCTCTCTCTCTCTCTGCTGCAGCGTCCTGCTGTCAATCCTGCTCACACAAGGGCTGGGAAAAGGGGGGGGGGGGGGTCTGAGCTCGGTCTATTTCAAGGGTGACGTCATGCGCTAAAAATAGCCAGGACGGAGGATCAGGAGTGCGCATGCGCAGTGGTGCTGCCGTTGCAGCGTTCAGGCGGATGTGCTGTAGTAGTAAATTGCTGCTGCTCCGAATGCAGTGTGTGGGTTTCTTTCTTTCTTTCTCTCATTTCCCTTCACATCACTACACCGTATGAACAATAAACTGGCTGTGTACATTTCTGACTATATTAACTTCCAAGCAGAGTTTTTTTCTTAGACTGATTGTATTCGTACAATAGAGAAATGAATATACTTCACCAATTTACATACACCACACGAAATATGTCAATATAATCATGAGTTCATGACAAAATGATGGTGAATCCGGACAAGGGCATCCGCCAAATGCTACGAGGCGGTATCAGAACGTTTCGAGACATCAACAGATGGCAGCACAAGGCTGCACGCACAGTCACAGGGAGCGCGCGACTTCAGTAAGTCAGTGTGCCAAAAGACATCGTCAGGAAGATCTTCAACGAGTTCAACCCCTGAAAAGTGCTGCCATTGTCGGTGATTGTGATTTTAACATGCCGCATTGCTGCTGACCCAGGAGCAGAAGGAACATCGCGCCAATGTCTGCCAAGAACTCCGTCATTATCAGTGACGGAACGTCTGGGTACGACCCTGAGACAATGTATGTCTTCACAGTGGAAGAGCCCATCATCTCCATGACTGAAAAAGGCGAGGCAGGTTCGCAGCTCGAGCTCGTCTTTTTCGACATTCGTGGCATCGTGCATCAAGAAGTCGTCCCCAGGGGCCAGACCGCCAATAGCGAATTCTACTGTCAAGTTTTAAAGCGACTGAGGAAGGACATACTGCATAAGTGACCTGATCTGTGGCACACAAATCTCAAAGCTTTTTGATATCCCCTCGCATAAATCTAAATGTAAAGTTTGTGCCTCCGAGTGGCGCAGTGGTAAAGTGCTCGCCCTATCAGTTTGGACATCACTGTATAGACAGAGGATTACAATTTCCATTCGCTTGAACCAAGAGGCCCTAACCTGTTCCAGCATGACATTGCTACTGTGCACAAAGCAAGCTCCATGATGTTTTGTGGTAAGGATGATTAAATTGTAAGAACTCGAATGTAGTACACAGATCCCTGAACACCTTCGGGGTGAACTGAAGTCTTCTCGACATCCCAGTATCGCTGCCTGACCTCACGGATGCCCTTGTAGCTGAATGAACAGCAAAGAGCTGGTCTAAATCTGTAACCAGATGTTTAATGTCCAATGTTAAGTTAATACAATGGAAGTGATGGACATTGTGCCATATGGGCACAATGTCCAGTAATGTGTGCAGTAAGCGCTTTATTCTAGTCAGGAGTCCATTCCAAGAAGACAAGCAAGGCAAGAGATTTCATCCCATAAGGGAGGCTAGTAGTTCAACCCCACAAACACATTCATACACACACACTCACACCTTGGGGGAATCCGCAATGTCCAATCCACCTTGCGTAAGGAGGAAATGAGCAAATATTAAGTGGGCAGTGTACATTCTTAACATGGCGATGGAATAAGTGGATCCAAAACGTTTTTAGAACTATGTTGTGAATATGAATCTCCACACAACATCAGAGCTTTGGGGAGAAACTGACGTAAAATGCAGGCTTGATTAACACACACTTTGTAGAGGAAAGGATGAGCTGCACGTCTGCGTATATAAGTTTTTTTTTTGTAAAATGCAGTTTTAAAAAATAAAACACAGTCCACATAAACAGCAGCTCTCCATCACTGAGAGATTTTTCGTTTTTTGCTGATTTTTCTTCTTCTTTTTCCTCAGAAACCATGTAGTATGTTCTTGCTTCTATTGTATTTTCGTCTCTGATCAAAAAATGCGCCACTCCTATGAAATAAAAACTGCTGACCACGACATTCTGACCAGACTGAACTCCTCCTATATGAGTAAATAAAATATACAGAGACGATTGAAGATTTTTTTTACGATAACGATACATTAATACAATAACATTAATACAATGATACAATAACTACATTTCATGCTTTCTATAAATCTAATGTTTTTAAATGAAATGAACAGTTTCCTTTTCACTCTGCTTTAGTTTAGTTAACTACAAATTACCCCCCAAGAGGAGGACAGATCTACACTGGGGTATCACTCTGCAAAATCAGCGCTGTGCTTCTCCTTCCTTAGGCTACTTGTGCGGACACTGAAAACTCCAAACATGTTGACTTAGTCCTTTATTTCCTCTGTTACATTAAAGCACCGATGAGGGCTTTTTATAAATACAGTGTGACAACGCGAGTCCGTCTTCGAACCCTCTGGAGTGTGCGTCTCTCAGGGGGCGCTGGAGTTCATTTTCTCCACACAGTTCTCCCAGAAGCTTACGAGCCGGTTGTCTTTGTTGGTGCAGAAGTCTGTGAAGTCTCGGAGGAGACGCTCGGCAAGCTTTTCGTCTCCCAGGACGCCGGTGCGCCACGCTTTGGTCAGCATGGTGTTGTAGGCCCAGTGGTACCCGACGCGCTCTTCGGGGCCAAACAGACTCTGACTGGCTGAGGAGGCGGAGTTGCGGCGACGCCTCTGCTGACCTCCTTGGTACTTCCTCTTCGAGTAGGGCAACTGCATGAACACAGTGCCTGAACAGGAAGAGGAAGAGATTATTTAACAAATGGAATATACAGTATAGAAGACCAGGCGGAAAAGTGACTTGGAAGAACTTGTACCGTTTCCATTCCAGTCCCAAATGTACTTGATAAATAAATGTATTAGCTAGCTCACTGCAAGGATTAAAGCATGAAAGTGCAGACACTTCGTCTGACCAGAACATAATTTTTATATACAGTGGAACCTCGGATTGCGAGTAACGTGGTTTACGAGTGTTCCGCAAACCGAGCAAAGATTTTAAATAATTTTTAATTCGGAAACCGAGCAAGTATTAGTTTACGAGCGCCGAGTATCATGCTTCACATATGCGACTCTTATTTTGACACCGAGCGTCACTCTCTCACCTTCCCCCCCCCTCCCCCTCCCTCCTTCCCCCCACGGCTTCAAACACAGAAACTCTGCTCGTGCGTGCGCAATTTGACACTGAAACACACGCACAGACTCTCTCTCCCCTTTTCACCCCTCCCGGCTTCACAAAGACACAGAAACTCTGCTCTCTCGTGATTCTTTTCAAAGGTGAGGTGCTGGTTCATTTGTTTTTTCTTTTGTTTGTTTTTTTTTACTTTACAGCAGTGAATGCGCAGCAGTGAGTGCCTTAGTATGCGCTCACGCCAGGTCAGAGAGATTTCTTTTTTTCCTGTTAAAACGGTGTTTCCGTGTTTGTGTGTGTGTGTGTTTGTTGTGAAACCTAAGTGATTCCTTTAGTATGCGCTCGTACCAGTCTCGGTTATTTTCCGTTAAACCGGTGTTTTCGCTGTGTTTATGCGCTTGTTGTGAAACTTAAAAAGTGTGTCTGTTAATATACGCTCATGTCAGTTTCAGAGAGATTTCTTTTTTTCCTGTTAAAACGGTGTTTCTGTTGTGTGTGTGTGTTTGTTGTGAAACTGTTGTGAAAAAGCGAGGTGGGGAGAGGGAGGAGGAGTGTTACTGTGTAAAACGAGGCGAGTGAAGGGGCTAATTCCACACACACACACACACACACACACACACACACACACACACACACACACACACGGCGCGTGCGCGCACCAATGGAAACATTTATGTCAGGATTTATTTGTACTTTTTTTTAAAGGTAAAGTGCAGATTAATTTGTTTTATTTTCATTTTATAGATTGTATTAATTATTTTTATGTATTTATTTTTGGGGGCTGTGGAACGAATAATTTGAGTTTTCATTATTTCTTATGGAAAATGATGATTTGGTTTAAGAGTGTTTTGGAATACGAGCCCACTTCCGGAACGAATTATGCTCGTAATCCAAGGTTCCACTGTATATGTTACCTGTGACGTGGATGTACTGAGGCTTGTTCTCTGCAGGGAAGCTGAAAGCCGAGGCTGAAAATTTATCCTGGACAAAGCCGAACCTAACAGATGGAGACAGACGAGAGTTGTTTGAGTGCTGCACGAACAGAAACAAATCAGCACTTTAAACGGGTTTGTTCCAGGTTACCTGTAAAGGATGGCTTCCTGGAAGAGCTGCATCCGGTCCCAGTACGTCTCTGGTTCGAACCCTGACAGAGACAGAGTGATATCAGAATCACTAAGGCCAAAACATGTCACGGCTGAGAGCGACAACACTTAAATGAAAGCTGCCGGATTTTGCCGTAGACAGAAAGCAGACAAGAGCGTAATTCATGAGTCTCCAAACTCTTTTTACGTCTTACATCAAGTGTGTAATGATTCAGACCTTCTGCTTGCACACTGGTCGCTATAATAATAATCATATCAAAGCTCCAGTGCAAACCTCTCACCATCAAACAGGTTGTCGTTGGCATCTTTGAGCAGGCTCTGGATGTTCAGGGGGATGAAGAGCTGAGCGCGCAGCGGGTCTCCGTACAGATTCGATGGCAAAGCGAACGGCACCTCCAGCACCGGTACCAACAGGAAACCGCACGACGCTGCCTTCCTGTGCCAGCCTTGCACCTGACAGCACAACGTCACACACATTTTATAGCCCTCGAACACACGTACACACATACAGCTCGATTTAGAGAGGAGAGGAATCCGATCACTGACCATCTCGAAGAGCACCGCCGCCGTCACGGCCATCCAGTGCAGCTTGATCTCGAAGGCCGTATTGGGCGAGAAAGTGCCGTGGTAGTAGCAGCTACACCACTCGGTACGATCGCTCCGGTTGTTCACGTCCACGTCCAGAGTGACCGTCTTCTGCTCCGGTACTGTAGCAGCTGTGAGAGAGAGAGAGAGAGAGAGAGAAATGAAAAGAGACAACAAGAAAAAAGAAACGAGCGATGGTCAAAGAGAGACAGAAGATTAGATGATAGAACGAATGAAAGAGAAGGAAAGAAAAATAAAAGAGAGATAGAGATGAATATAAAGTGTGGCCAAGAGAACAAAAATAAACAGGTTCAAAGACAGAGACGGAGAAATAGGGAAACAGGACGGAGAGAGAAGGAGAGACATTATATGATGTATGACAAAAACATGAAACACTTGATCTGATAATGGAGTACCTAGCTAGCTAATCAGCTAGCTGAAAATTTATCTTGGACAAAGCCAGGAGCTGACTTGATAGGAGATTAAGTGGGCGGGGCCACGTGAGAGCTAATATGCACCTAGCAGGGCGGCGGCTTGGCTGCGTCCCCCGAAGCTGCGGCTAAACGAGCTGTGTCGGCTGGCGTACGAGGCGGGTCGGCTGGGCAGCCACGGCAGCAGGAAGGCCGGTAGGTCACACGCCCGACGCTCCTCCAGCGCAAGCGCCACCTCGAACCACTTCCTCTGGAACAGTGCCAAGTCCTCGAGTGCCGCCGTAGCGATAGCACCGCTACACAGAGCTGAGGGGTGGGGACGAGCATTAGCAACGTGAAAATAATTTTAAAAACTAGAAACCAGTAGAAAGATTTTTGGCACATGACCCTGACGTGGCGCTCACCTTTCTCTGTGTCCTTGTCCACGATTCTGTAGAAGTAGAAGCCGTAGACGAATGTGCGCATGGCCTCGCCGGACGCGTGAGCTATCAGGCCTTCGTCTAGCATTTTCTAAGGAAACAGTAGTACGGAGAGAGTAGCACGCTGCTTAAGTACTTAGTCTCAGGTGACTCGTTTCCTTCACCTTCATCAAATCCTAATCAAACCTGCGAGTTCTTACTGCGTACCTGCATGATGTCTACAGCGATGCCCTGAGTGGCCACGTTCTCCACCGTGTTCATCAGCCAGTGCACCACCTCAGCGCTGATGAAGCAGTTAGGGGGCAAACCCTTCTGCTCAGGCAGCAGCTGCACCCCGGTACTGCATACACACACACACACACACACCACGGACGTATGTCACATCATTAATGCAACATGATCAACAATATTAATAGAAAGACCACCTGGCGGTGTTGGCGCGGCTTACTTCGGTTGTTTGATGGCCTCTAGTATCTCCAGCATGGTGGAGGACGAGGACAGGATGCCCTGCTGAGCCCTAAGTGGTGAAGAACATCATCAGAACATCATCATGAACCCCTAGAGTAAATATTACTCAAGTAAAAGTACTCTATTTACTCGTGCTCTTGAGTAAAAGTACAGAAGTACTTACCTTATAATTTATCAAAAATTTATCAAAAATACAGGGCTTGTTTTGCAAGTGGATTCCCACTTTAAACACTGTACTACACACCACTGCAGTTATGTAACACAACTCCGTGCAGAAATGCGGTGAAGTCAAAGTACAGATATTTGATGTATTTGATTAGAGTAAAAGTAAAAAGTATCCTTCCTCTAACAAATTTACTCAAGTAACGAAGAAATACATGAAATATTTAAAGTACAGTGGAACCTCGGATTACGAACATAATTCATTCCGGAAGCAGGCTTGTGAATCAAAACACTCGTAAACCAAATCGTATTTTCCCATAAGAAATAATGGAAACTCAAATTATTTGTTCCACAGCCCAAAAAAATAAATATATAAAAAATATTAATACAAAACAAAGTAAAAATAAAACAAATTAACCTGCACTTTACCTTTAAAAAAAAGTTTTTTTTAAATCCAGACAGATAAGTGTTTTTATTTGTGCGTGCAGACGCTGTGTGTGTGTGTGTGTGTGTGTGTGTGTGTCTGTGTGTGTGTGTGTGTGAGTCCCTGCCCCCTCCCTCTTCTCGTCTTACACAGTTACACTTCCTCCTCTCTTATTTGAGTTTCACACACACACACAGACACACACAAACACACACACTATATAAATTATAATAAACAGTACATGTGCGCTGTACACACACATACAAACACAAAATAAAACATGTTTTACGCACACACACGTGGTCACAGTGCTATTGTAAACAGTACACACGTGCACGGATGTTGATTATACCAATAAGAGATGAGCACTAAGACCGAGCAGGGGAGACGATTACCCACAATTCCGCAGCACAAGAGAGAGAAAAACCATTCGCTCAGTTGTGATCACGTGACGCTCGGCATCAAAGCAAGAAGCGCATGCACGATACTCGGTACTTGTAAACCAAGACTTGCTCGTTTTTCAAGTCAAAATTTATTAAACATCTTTGCTCGACTTGTGGAACGCTCGCAAACCGCATTACTCGCAATCCGGGTAATGAAACCATGACATTGTACGGTAATGAAATACTCAGTTACCTCTGGTTCTTAAAGACCAAATAAATCTTTTACACTGCGTAAATTTTTCGACATCTGGATTTACCCCAGCTCAGGCCCTGAAGCGCCAGTCTCTGAAGCTCCGCCCATCACAATCTTGTCAGTCGAGAGGTTCCCTGCTTTCTCTGTTGACCCAGAATCAGCGGGATTGGCTGCAGGAGGCTCAGCAGGCATCTTCAGAAAGTTAACACAGAGTTAATTCGTTTTTAATAAATGATTATTTCTACATCAAACATCCACCGTTACATCTAGTGACATGCAAAGAATCTGAATCTACATGTTTTAATATGGGGGAAAAAAAACAAAAACAAATAACATGCAAGTTAGGGCTGGGTGATGCGACGATATAATGTTGACATCAAGAGAACTTTAATCTCTATACAGCTTCTTCAACTGAGATATTGCAGGTATCACGATATCTCTTTAGCGAATAAATTCAGAATTAGTACAGCAACTTCTGTAAGCCTGATATAGCCTGTAAGCCTGATATAAAACCTGATCATTTACCCACTTTATGATGATGTTTTTTTTTTCATTTAAAAGCAATTCAGAGACACACGCACACACACATGAAAGACAAACACAGACAACAAAGTGGTCATGCCTAATTCGTGCAAGGAGGAAACGAGAGCCCGAGGACATTACTGACCTGAGAGTGAGACAGGTAGGACGAGCGAGGGCTACGAATAAAATCCAACATGAACACAGCGTCCTGTCAGCATAGGAGGAAGAAAAGACAAAGCCATAGAGAGAGACGGAGAGACAGAAGAACCCAGGAAAGTGAAGGTGAAAGCTCGGCAGAAACCCTGCAGGACTTCAGCACTGTACACTTTCAATTCCGCATCCATACATTCAATAAAAGGGTTTATGTGATCATTTAATAATTCCTCATAAAAGCTCAATTAAAGCAAAAATGAATTGTTAATGATGTTATCAGTTAATCCTCTTATAAATCCTTATTTGTTTGTATTTACATTGAAGTTAACTATGAGTCTATTCATATCATGTTATAACGCATTCATAAGGCATTGCACATGTAATTATTTATGAAAATGCATTACACAATATTCAGTAAGAGGCGTCAAACCGGGACTTTTGATTGCACTTCTCCCAGTGTTTCTCTAGTGCTTGGATAACATCAAGGTAAGAAGTTCTCAGTACGCACATCTGAAACACCGGCCTCCCAGGAACTCCTTTAATGCTCCTTTCCTTTAATGCTAAAATCAGCCTGGTTTGATCTGGTTTGATTTTTTCAGGACACTGCACAACCAAATTCTCACCAACACCACTTATTATAATAATAATAATTATTATTATTAGTTACTGCCACGTCCCCTGTACAGTCCTGACCTCACTTCCAGCTATTTCCACAAATTTGAGCGCAAAATCCCATCCTAAAAATCTGATACTGGAGACTCATAGATTTATAGCAGCGACACTGGGCACAGCTGCTGGGACAGAACGTACAACTGGCACGTACACACACACAGTACAACGGCACTCACGCTTGTGCAATATTACTTAATCAACAGCAAACCAGTCAGAACTAAAAACCTTAACAGTACTACAGGACAAAAAGTTACCAGATTCATCATTCAGCTTTATGTGTTTCATTTCTGCCTGCTCTCCTAGTTTAGTTAGTTCATAAGCAGGATGTAAACTGTGCAGTTCTGATTTCCTGCTGCTCAAAGATTTAAAGGTAAAAAAAAAAAAATCAAGGAAGAGGAAAAAAAGCAATAAATAAATAAATCACCAAACCACCACACACACACATTGAATCAAGACGTGACATGATTTAGGAGAAAAAGGCATAAGAAATGTGAGAAAAAAATCAATAAAATAGATAAATTACTAAATAAATGTTTAAGTTGTTTTACATAAACATAGCATGATTTAAAAGGGACCTATTATGGAAACTGATTTTTTAAATATATAGTTTTAGACACTATGAAGTGACCGAGTCACACAGAATCCCCTGTGTGTGTGTGTGTGTGTGTGTGTGTGTGTGTGTGTGTGTGTGTGTGCAAACATAAAATAAATAAATAAATAAATAAATAAATAAATATATATATATATATATATATGTTTTTGTTTGTTTTTGTCCCTTTTCCCAGATTTTGTCCTGGCTGTGGCTTAAATTAAAAAGTTAGAACAGTTAGATCCATCCCCCTATTGTGACCTCATATAAGAACATCCCCTCCCCAGTCTTGCTGCTGTTCAGTTCTGCTGTCATGTCTGTAGAGGCGTGGCTCATCAATTGCTCATTTATGTAGATGGTGAAGAAGGAGTGAAATAAATCTTTGAGCGCTATTAACACACACATTTGTTAACTTGTTAAAAATGTGAACATGGTAAAATATCAGACCTTTAAACAACTGTAAGGCTGTTTAAAAGAAAAAAAGGAAAAAAAAAAAAAAAGAAGCAAGGGTCTCTGGAGTCACTTGGTGCTTGACACCCTATAAACAAATCCAGACAGAAGATAGAGAGGAATAGAGCACAGACAAACGTGTAAAGATCTGTGTGTGTGTGTGTGTGTGTATGTGTGTGTGTGTGTGTGTGTGTGTGTGTGTGTGTGTGTTTCACTCCAACGTGATCCTTAGGGTCATGTTGGAGTGAAACACACACGCACGTACACGGCTCTCTTCACATTTAAAACAGTCTGTCACCTTTCTAGGGCTGTCAACGTAAGTAGTTGCCATGGCAACACCAGCAGCAGCATCACTGAGTGAGGTGTTGGTTTTAACCACCGCATGCTGAGAGGCAGCCTGCTGCTCTTCCAGAGTCCTGCGGAGAGAAATAAAGTGTGTGAGGGTGTGTGTGTGTTTGTGTGTGTTTCACTCCAACATGACCCTATAGATGCAGTTTTAATTAAGGACATTAATTTGTGTATTAATTGTTGCGTTAAAGGTGCAGTGAGCGAGAGTCTGCTCTGTGCTCATTAGTGTCACAGTTCAGACTTTTCCATGCTCATCAGATTTCAGACTCTATGCTATTACCATGGCAACATGCGGAGTAGGACTTACTTGTGAGTCTGATCCAGTTCAAGCAGTGTGGAGAGAGCCGAAGCGCCTTTCTTTACCAGTGGGGTCGCTAGAGGCTCTGGGGTGTAAGGGGAGATTGGAGACGTCACCTGGATCCCCTTGATGGCCGCACCTTTCTGTCAACAACAAGGGCAAAGAAAACTTCTACTTTACACCCTCCATGTCTGTGAAGGAGGTGTGGCCTCTATTCTTTTAGAAGGCGGGGCCTCGACATCCCACCCGCCTCCTCATCCACTCACCCGGATGATCCGGTCAGATCGATGTCGTCTCCGGATTCTGTTCAGCCCCTCCAGGAAGCGTATGAAGCCATCAAGCAGCGCCCAGTCTCCGGTCCCTGCCGCCGCCCCCGGGCCCTCCCCGTACACGTCCCAGTGGCCCTCACCGTCTGCGACCCGCCTGGCCCCGCCCGCCGGGAGCAACAGGAAGCGGGTGCGCCAGAACTTCAGCGAGTCGATAAGACTGTAGAGAAGTGCGAGAGATGGAAGTCAGGACCGGGTGTATTGTATTAGAGGGAGGAAAGTAACCCGTGTGAACTCTGTAACGACGCACCTGAAGTCCTCCGAGCCGGCGGAGCAGATGTACTGGTCCAGATAGTTCCACTTGTACTCCTCCAGTCTCTCGTGACCGAACTCCACCCAGCAGGGAACAAAATGGCCGTCTGCATGAGGGGGGCACAGACTGTAGCTGTACTGGATCAGGGTCGACTCATACGGGTACCTACAGGGCACGAATATGAACACACACACACACACACAGGATACATTTAAAGTGTGTGCATTATGGTTATGGATTGTATATATAGAGAGAGAGTGTGAGTGTGTGAGAGAGGCTGACTTGGGCAGGTAGCGTGTAACGGTGATGATTTTGTCTTTCAGACAGACTTTGTGGAAAGTTCGTCCCATACTGAGCCAAAACAAACTCTCCTCTTCCTCAGCCTTCCTCCGAGACACCAGACCTGATGGTGAGACAGACACAAATAAATAAAAACTCAGGAGTTTACAGAGAGAACAAAAACTGTGAGAGACGAAAGCAGGAGCAAAAAAAAAAGCAGGAACTGATTTAAAAAAAAAGAAGAGGAAGAGATGGAAAAAGAATGAGAGAGAGATTGTTGTTTATTGTATTTGATTGTTGTTATTGTTTATTATACCTACTGTAATGCAGATAAATGTTACTTATAATGTAATCAACCATCTACAGTATAATTGTTTTTGTGTCACTGAACTGAACTGAGAGAGAGAGAGAGGAGTGTAAACCTGATGTTTGCTAGCATGATGTGTGAGCTGTGTACTCTGCCCCCTGCTGGTGAACACTGTATTGTATTTACCCCTGGAGTAAAGAGGGCTGCTGCTGAGGGGCGGAGCTACGGTGGGCGGGGCTTTCCTGGTGTTGGGCTGAACGATGATCTGGTAGCCCTGCATCAGCCTCTGGCAGATAAACTCCTCAAACACACGAGGTGCGCTCATCACAGGGGCCTCGTCCTCACGCCTGAGGTGTACGTGTGCAACCACACACACACACACACACACACACACACAATTACTTGCTTTGTTAACTAATTATGTGAGAAATCATAAACTTTTATAGAAATATAATCAACAGGGTTGAAGTCAGGAACGCCAGCAGGATCAACAGGTGTGAAGGTGACCGAGTGTGTGTGTGTGTGTGTGTGTGTGTGTGTGTGTGTGTGTGTGTACCGCTCCAGGTCAGTGTGTGGCAGCAGGTCATAGCAGCCCTCGGTGTAGTCGTTCTGCAGCGACTGGCGCTCGGGGAAATAGTCAGTGGTGAGAGGGAGACACGCCGGCGTGGTCAGAGATTTCCAGTCCACGCCGACGGTACAGCAGAATGAAGGCACTGTAGGAGGGGCAGAGAGCTGCAGGGCTTCAGGAGCACACACACACAAACCAGAGTACACACATACAGTGCCCCAGCGTAGAAACACACACACACACACACACACACACACACACACACACACACACACACACACACACAAAGCCCCAAGTGGAGCGAGTATTTAAAGAAAAAAAAAAAAGAAAAAGAAAGGGAAAAAAGAACGAAAAGAAAGAAAGCACACTCATACAAAGAGCCCAACAGGAAGACAGAAGGGGAAAAAAAAACAAGAGACGGAGACAGATGGAGGGAAGGACAGGTTCATCAAGACACACAAGAACACAGAGAGAGAGACAGAGAGAGAGAGAGAGGGAGGGAGGGAGGGAGGGAGGGAGGAGAAAAAGAAGACAGTGGGTTACTCTGGTGCTGTTCATCGTGTCTGATGCTGCTGGTGCAGTTTATAGCGTGCTCAATTAATCATCATGCACTGTGGGGTTAGAGGGAAACTCGGTCAGTCACACACACACACACACACACACACACACACACACACACACAGATTACAAAATGAATTTTGACTGAATTTTCCAGAGTGTACTTTACATTGGTTTAAAGCGCAACCTGGTTGGTGAAAAGCATCATGAACTCTATGACGATCCTAGGAATATTGTGTGTGTGTGTGTGTGTGTGTGTGTGTGTGTGTGTGTGTGTGTGTGTGTTTTTTTTTAGATTTCTTTTGACTGCTCTTTTTCTGGGGCAGAATGATTTGTACCACATATAAAATACAAATAACTCCAATCATTTCCATGGAATTTTTATGGAATGTTCCATAATGTCTCCTAAGCCCAAAGCTTCTCAACTTCCTGTTAGCGATAATGAAGATGGTGATGGTCTCCAGCTGGTGGCTTCTCTGCGCCAACATTAAAAGGGATTGTTTGACAGTTTGAACTCACTGGATTGACAATAAGAAGGCCCAAGGAGCTCAGTCCAGATCCGAGGAAGAGGACGGTAGGTTTACAGACGTCAGGGACACTCCGGGAACCATCAAACCTTTGGAGCGTCGCGCAATGAAGATGGAGAACTATGCACCTTAATCCAAATATTAGGTGTGCTTTATGTCTACTTCTGATTACAGAAAACCCAAAATAAAGAGTGCACCAAATTATTGGGACTTTCTGTGATTAAAGATGGATGTTTAACAATTGCTGTATCCCCGAAAAAGACCAGTTCATAGAAACCATATGGGGGTGGGGTGGGGATGTAGATCCCTGAATCTGTCCCGTCCTTCATAGGATGAAAATAAACCTGCTGACCTGCTGAATGATTTTGGAGTAACACGTCCACTCTAAAACACAAGATTGACCTGGTACAGTCTGGAAAATATGATCAATTGCAACACACACACACACACACACACACACACACACACACACACACACACACACACACACACCTGTAACTGGATAAGGAAGGCCAAACCTGTGCATGCAGCACATGCATATAGTGAATCACTGTGTAAGCGCAGCGTGGTGATTAACTCCTGATTAACGATGAAAAAGCCGCCCAAGAAGTTAAAATTCCCAAAAAGAGAACCAGATTCCAAAAGAAGGATGAAGCAGGAAACTGGAGGCAGTGGAAGCAGATCGAGGGTGTGTCCCAAATGTTGTAATTCCCACGTGAAATCGATTTCTTCCGAAAAGGAAACAAAATGCGTTTCGACTGCTAAAACTAAAGACTACGCTACAGACGCAGTCGTGCGAATGTTTTGAACGCGGCAGCCTTTCTCGCAGCCGAGGATTTCCCATAATGCACCTGACGACCCAACATTTAGGACACAGCCATGATCCGAGAGTGGATTATACCGACTACTCATCACACTTTCACCCCAAAAAACAGCACCCAAAGGTTCCAAAGATTCCTGAAGAACCGTACAACCATCTAGAACCTTCCGGACAGAAACAGAGCAATCAAAACCCTCAGAATCAGACACTGGCTCCTTCATCAGAGATGGAATCGGACTCGGCAGATCACACGACCACCATTTACATTCACCTGATCTTTGGACAAACCCGGGAAACAAAAGTTTTATATGAGTGAATTTAGTTCTTAGCTAAAAAGTAAAAAAAAAAAATAAAAAAAAGATGTGATGTAACCATAGAAACAATCATCCGATGGCGGCCCATTGATCTGCAGGTTATGAAGCCTCCCTTTGTCTCATCACCGTGAGTCACGAGTCCATGTGACAATGGAGTGCAAAAGTTTTAGGACCAAAAGTGCGCGAAAAATATGTTTGATTTAACAGTGTGTGAGTGTCTCAAGATAATAATCTCAGTCCAATAAAACTAAAGAGTGTCCTGAGAAT
The DNA here is from genome assembly GCA_011419295.1 of Clarias macrocephalus. NCBI lineage: Eukaryota > Metazoa > Chordata > Actinopteri > Siluriformes > Clariidae > Clarias > Clarias macrocephalus. The sequence continues at coordinate 144,346 of JAAGKR010000491.1, read as the reverse complement.
ATAACAGAACAGCATGAATACTGACGGCAAAAAACTGATCAGAAACTTTCATCTTTCTGATATAAAAAAAAAACATGTACATGGTATACATTCACTGTCCACTTTAATAGGAACACCTGCTAATTTAAACAGTTAGCCATTAGCCATAAGCTAAGAGTTACTGCATTGAGATTCCAGCCTAGTCGTTGACATAAGACAGGCCGAAAGCGATTAATCAGGATAAATATATTTTTTGACGTGACGGTTCTGATCACTGTCTTTATAATCTCCTGCATTTGTAACATACAAAGGATTTTTTTTCCCCTCCAACTTTGAGGTTGAGTTAGTCTCTGGACTCCGTATCGTCCGTAAATCCCACCTTCTGTGTGATGATGATTACAAGAATTCAGTCGCATCTTTGATTGGTTAGTCGCTTTACGAAGTATGAAATATGAGCCACTGTTCAGCCAGAGACTGAGACAGTAAATGACAGAGTTTACTGATCGGTAACGGACGCAGAAACGGGTTATCAAATGTTCCCCCTCCCACCCCACCTCATTTCAAATGAAAATCTGTTCTGTTCTGGCAGACTGTTATCACTGAGGGGGTCACATGATGCATTTCTATTCCAATAGGCCTATTATTCTAAGTATTGGTGGGATATTAGGGTCTGTGTAAACGTACCTAATGTGGCAGCAGGTCAAGAGCTTCAGTTAACTTTCACATAAAAAGAAAAAGTGTGGAAAATGTGTGATTTGTGCCGTGGTTGTTGGTACCTGGAGATCTAAAGACTGTGCCAACAAGTATGCAACAGTCAGAGAGTCTCAGATATCAAACTTTTCCCACAGTTCTGATGTTTAATGTAGATGTTAACTGAACTTCTGATTAGATAACTGCATAAATGTTCCTATTAGAGTGAACCCATGGGGGGTGTAAAGTTTTGCACTGAGCTGTTTTAAGCTTAATACGAATGCCTGTGTGTTCCCATATCAGAAATAACACATTCCACTTAGCGTAGTGCTGATCTTTACCTCAGTTTTGTCAGACATAAAAAATTTACAGTTTCAACTTGTTATAAAAAAAAAAATTTAAGATACGCAAACACACTATGGCTAATGGAAAAGTTACAACACGGATGTCAGTTTTACAAAATGCAAGTCAAAATATCGTTCACAACTTCACAAAACACATGCACGGTGGACGCTGGTGAGGTATCAGTAACGACTGTGTGTCCTGGCGTCTGTATGTCAGACTCACTTGGCTCTGAAGTGCCGGAGCCCTCGTCGAAAGAGCCGCGGTTGACGGGTGTACCTGCAGGAAACATTTACAGATATCAAGACGGGTCAAGAAGGCGTAGTGTAGCTGATGGATGCAGGTGGAGTGGAAATGTGTGATGTCTGTGTAGCGAACTGTACCTGTGCTGTTACTGCTGGCTGGACTGCCAGAAAAATCATCTGCTCCTGCACTGATGTACAGCCCACTCTCTGTGTTCTGAGGGAGTCCTGTTCGCCTAAGCACGCAAACACATACACACGCACACACCAGTTCCTGAGTGAAAATGATTCCTTATGCTACAGAGTCGTGGGACATACCCGTGCCATCACAGAGGAAAAAAAAAACTCCACGGATGTGATGACCTGGTGATTCAGGTCGTTCATTTTACTGTCACATGACATTGCTGAGCGACTGAAGCGACCCCAGATCATAAGACTGTCTCCAGAGGCCTGTACAGTGCACACTAAGACTTACGCTTCATGCGCTTGCCTTCCTACCCTGACGCGCCCATCACTCACTCTGGAATAGGCTCAGTCTGGATCACATGACCTTTTAACGTCGCTTCAAACGTCGTAGCCTTATGCTCGCTGGCAAACTGAAGTTTCATCAAAAAAAGTGGTTTTCGTGTGGGCACATGGCTGTTTAGTTCTCATCACACTGTGTGTGTGTGTGCTCTGATTTCTAATGTCTTTTTGTTTTTTTTTGTTTTTTTTACAATGTGACTTCCCTATAATAATATTCCAGTCATTTTGAGGCTCCTTAGTTGTTTTCTTTGCTTGATGTGTGACTTCTTTTTTTTTTTTGTTCACGCATGTATACTAAACACTCAAAAAAGTTTAAATTCTTTCTTATCAAAATTTTATTGCATCATTGTGTTATTTTGTTGTGTACAGTGGGTGTGTCTAACCTGCCCATTGCCTCGTGATAGGCCAGTTCCAGCAGCTCGGCGGAGGTGTGGGCGGGGTCGCTCTGCTCGCTGCCCTGCAGTTCGGCCATGTTCTGCCTCGTCTGATGGTGGATCTGGATGGCTTCTCCAGAGGGACCTGAGACACAGGAAACACAACCAAACCAGAGTACAGTACCACCATTTTTTCACTCAAACAGAGCACACCATCAGGGAAGTGTTCCACCACCGGTACCTCCATATAATGGAGATTAAAAGGCTTTTATCATGTAGACATCTTTACATGTGAGTGTGTGTGTGTTTGTGGTTTTATTTGTGTTACACCCACCCACGGGGAAGGTGTGCATCCAGCGGCGGCGGTTGGAGGTCAGCTTCATGGGCATGCGTGAAGGGGCGAAGGGGTTGATGAGGGCTCTCTGGGGCGTGTACCCGCCAGGGCGGACGTGTAGCGTCGACTCGGCACTGCCCACAGTGAAGCGGCCCGGCGCGCTCGAGTCCCGCTGAGAATCCATTAGCTTCTCCAGGAGCTCTGACAACACACACACACACACACACACACACACACACACACACACACACACAATGAAAGAAAATCTAATACAACTGGATCCAAATCCAAACCAGTTAAACCAACATGCATCTATACACATCAATCAATTTGACTATTCTATATTTCCTCCTCATCTCTCTGTCTGCCTGTCATCACACCTATCCATACCTCATACTCTTAATTTCCTCATCCATCAATCTGTCTATCCATCCATCAGCCCTTGGTTTTTATCATATCTTTAATGTCTCCCTTTGCATCTCTTTCAGAGCTTCCCACTAAACGACGTGGATTGGCCGTGGTCTGCTCGCCCGTACCTCTGGCACAGCTGGTGTAGCCGAGTGAGCTGCTGACTTCGTACTGAAGGGGCTGGCGAGGAATCAGAAGGATGTTGGATGAGATCTGGCCCAGGCTGTCATCGGACGCGAGGCTGCGCTGCTCATCGGTGCCTCCTAAAGGACGCGAGGGGGGAGAGCAGCCCCCGTAGTGTCCTCCACCCATCTCAGACGAGCACCAGCTCTTCCTAACGCTCGTGTCCTTCTCCCTATTAGAGCTAACACGGCACAACCACAACAATAATAATAAGAAGAAGAATGTTTGTCATACGATAATTGTTATAAACCATAATAACTGGATGTTTTATAACGGCTGTATGGAGCCTGGACTGAATTTTTTGAGCGCTACCGGAGGTTACTGCCCCTCTGTGCTCTCACGGGTCCTGGAAGTCTAAAGACCTGAGCATCGTAAGCATCGTAGTCCACCTGGATGGGAAGACTGTTCTCCGAGTCCTTAGGAGAACCAAGAGCTAATAAAAAACAAACAATGGATAATAAAATGTTTTATAAGATAAAGAAATCAGAGGAGAAAAAAATTTAGCATATTCACATAAAAAATAGACATACAGGCAGTTAGTCCCCGACTTACAAACGAGTTCTGTTGCAGGACCATGTTCATAAGTCCGATTTGTTCCTAAGTCCGTCTTTGGCACAAATATACAATGCTAAGCATACTGTACCAATCCAATTGACTAAATATGTCCCCTTTTTCCACACTGCCATCATGTGGCCAAAAATCATAATCACGCCTAAGGAGGCCATTATGAGGCCATTTTGTTTCATAGCTGTTTTCCACTGTATTGAGGATTTTCTGAAACTAGGATTATTCTCCATCAGGGGAGCTTTACAGGACGGCCATTTTCCATCATCGTGCTCCCGGACTGATTAATTGAAACCGGTGAGGTCGACTCATTTCTCACCCCCCGCCCCACCCTCCCACACACACATAATATACCAGGCTTTAGACATTTTATATAAATATTGTGTATAATTTTTAAAATACTGGTATCTGGTGCACTGCAGCGTCTATTTTTTTATACAATACACGTGTGTTACTTCTGTGATCAAACCAGAAGTAGAACCGCGGCCCGTTCGTATCTGTGGAACTTCATAAGTCGGGGATGACCTACATTCTAAATAAACTGATTTTTAACTTACAGTGCTCTCTGCAGTTCTTTAATTTCTCAGCATGGAGCTTGGAAATGAAACAGAATTAAAACAAAAAGAAATGTTTACAGATATATAAAAACAATTAAATTGTGTGCATTTCTACTCTGGAATGGAATTAAAAGCATTAATTAATTTAAAAAAAAATCAAGTGTGACAGTATTTCAGTATGTGCCTCAATAAAATTTTTTAAAAAATCATAAATAGATTAAGTCTGGTGATGATATTCACAATGTCTTTAAATATAAAAAAAAAAAAACATTTGTAAAGCAGCTAAAATCTCCAGACATCCATCATATACTTTTTTAAGTTTTACTTCCTTGCTGATGCACTTGTTTTTAAATTAAACACTAAAAACACTATATTACATAAGTATTATGTAAGTATATAGAATTTACAATACTTTTCACAAAAACATGTCCTGAACTGACTTGGTGAGTAAGAAGCGCCCCCTAGTGCCAAGAAAAATGTTAAGTTGTTAAATATGGCCTCATTTGACCATCATGACAGGTTTCCCCAAAACCTTATAACAATACATCACCCTTGACCCGACTAGCTCAGTGTATCTAACATCATACATCTGATTTACTGTATATGAGGAGACGTGATCCCTCACCTTCTGACCAGCGAGTTTAATCCTGGGAGTGAACGAGCTGCATGAGTCTTGACTCTTAGACGTGTAGAAGCTGTGAAATGATATATAATAATATAATCATTATTATACAGTACGATATATATATATATATACATATATATATATATATACATATATATATATATATATACATATATAAGGAACAAGTTAACAGAGCAGCAGGTAAGGAAGATCATCTTTTACTCTATGTAGATATTATTATTATTATTAATAATAATTCATAAGCGTAACTGGGGTCAGAGCGCAGGGTCAGCCATGATACAGCGCCCCTGAACCAGGTAGGGTTAAGGGCCGTGCTCAAGGGCCCCAACATTGACGACCTGGTGGTGCTGGGGATCAAACCACCGACCTTGCGGTCAGTAATTCAGCCCTCTGATCCACCACTGGCCATTTTTGCTAAGGCCATTTTTCCTTTCTTTACCATTCCTGTATATTTCATCTAGTCATTACAAAGCCTGGACGAGAGCACCGTGAGACTAAAACCGAACAGGAACACGAGGCTACACTAACTCCAAGCCGCGATGGTTCCAATGGGTTCTGGTCTTCCTCTGCAGTCTACACTGCACTCTCACCTGTGATTGATCCAGTGAGGCAGACTGTAATCATCCAGTCTGGAGTCTCCTGGTACTGTTCGGTTGTGTAACTGTGGAGGAGTCAGAGCACCGTTATCCAAACCGTGAGGATAGATTTCAATACAGTAAGAACACAAAGTCGCATGAATGAATAAAAAATAAAAAAACATTGGGGTTCAAATCAAACTGGGACTTCTGAGGAGGCGTAAACGATGAACGACTGAACGATGATGAGACTCTGAGCCGTTTTAAGGAGGCCGTACGCCTGTGAATGCCGATCCACCTGCAGTCTTTCCCGTGAACATTCAGCGAGTGGAACGCCTGATCCTGGAAAATCGACGGATAACTTGTCGGGAAAAAAAAAAAGGGACTCGTATGTCTGCCGGAACTGTACACACAATCAATCATCCACCAATACCACTCACACATTACAGGAACTCGCCTGGGAGTTATTGCTATTCTGCGTTCTGCTATTTTGTGCAATCAAAAGTCCCGGTTTGACTTGAATGCCCCTCGTGAGAATAAAGATCCTCAGTTTCTCACACTCACAAAAACTCAATGCTGAGCAAATGAAAGACAAACCTTAAACAGAGGCACGGCATGAAGCGGCTGCTCTCCCATACACACCAGGTCGACTCCAATACCTGACGATCAAAACCACTTTTTTAATATGTACGATAAGACTCAAAGCTCCGACATGTCTCGTTGTTACGCTGCGTGTTTGGCCTCACCGTTGTCGATCATGCGCTGTTTGGTGAGGATCATGAGGAGCCGGTCCACCTCGAACACGCCCACTCCCGGCGTGATCACCACCGACATCTGACCGGTGCGGTCAAAGTTACGGTTGATGTAATGTTTATCAAAAACTGCAACACAACCAGAGCCGAGGTTCGAATGTAAACGTACCGACTACTGTATGGTGTTATCACTAAGCTGATCAGAGTCAGATCTCACGCACCGTTAAAGGACAAGTTGATGGCTTCGAGGTAATTCCCCTGAGCGGCTGTGGAGTTCTGTCCGTACGGAAACCCGTCTGTCAGACACGGCAAAGATACATCGAGTTATCTGATGCAAATGTGAGTCTAAATCAAGAAAGCACAGGTGAGCGTTGAGAAAGTAAAGTGTGTGTGTGTACCTGCTTCTTCGAGGCGCACCAGTACTGGATACTGGATAAACAGCTTCTTAATGGTGACCAGCAGAGACGTCCACTCGTCTCTCCTCTCGTTCTGAGCCACCACTCTGCACAGGAAGTTATGGACTTGAACATCACCAGCTCGATGTGTTTCATCATCCAAGATATAAAGATATAACACTGTGCAAAAGTCTTGATTTAGCTTTTAAAGAGACAGACTATATTTTATTTATTCCTGAGGGACGTCGCTCTACCTGAGCAGTTTTGAGAATTTTAGTTTGTTTTGAGTTTTCAGAATGTTTTTCATTTGTATTTATTAAGCCACACAGTGACCTATGAGTCATTCAATAATAATAATAATAATAATAATAATAATAATAATAATAATAATAATAAAAACTGAAAGCATGAACCAGTGAGAAACAGTGCAGATGATGAGAGATGATCAGGCGCTGATGAGTGTACTGGTGAGTGATTGGAACAGACGAGAGGGGAAACGAGGCTGCTGATCAGATGTTACATAAACAACCAGTTTTAAAATGATAAATGTAGACACTGTGCAGCCTGTTGCAGTAAAACATTTGTTCCCGGTCCTTTCATTCCAGCTATATCAGTTAATTTAATATTATATGAAGGAATTAAGCGGGGCTCAAGACTTTTGCACGGTGCTGTACTGTACATCCACCGCCATCATTCTAAAGTTGTAAAGTGAGTCACAGTGAGTATGTGCTGAATGAGACCTGTAGAAATCCTCGTAGAAGCGTCCCTCGTGATCCTCCCTGATGGCTCCTCTCTGGCTCTCGGGAAACTCATCTGATGAGGGGAAACAAAAGTAAATCATTAAGACCATTACTCAATACTCAAGTCATTCATAGTTAAAATGAAGAACAATGCAGAACATGTAACTAGGAATAATTAAATTACAAGTCAATATTTATTCATTTTTTCTGTAAAAGTATGAGAAGTGAGAATTCTGGTCGCTTTGTGTGCACTCTTTTAGTCTAAAAACCTAAGTTTATTCACTTGTCCTGACCACTTTGATGTGAAGGCGTGTGTAAGTGTGTGTGTGTGTGTGTGTGTGTGTGTGTGTGTGTATGTAGACCTGTACGTCACCTGCTGTTTTGGCTGTGTAAAAGGTACGGGAGAACAACACCACCGTGACCTCATGGCTGCAGTTTTTCTCCTAAAAATGTTAACAATGACCTTTTCTGTTTACATAATAATAATAATAATAATAATAATAATAATAATAAACATTCATAAATAAAATAATGAAAAGTGGATACTTGCTTTCCATTTGGTGAAGAGGTCAGACAGGAAACCATTAACTGCCTTTTCAAAATAGAGATCACCTGAAGTAAGAAAAAAAATCAGTAAATAAATATATGATGCTGTAAAGTAGGATAATAAAAGCACTGAAACTGAGCTGTAGCTGTTACCATCTGATTTCTCTTTCAACTTCTTAGAGACCAGAAGATTTTTGCTGGATTCCACCGATATTCACATACTGAATTGTTCAGAACACCAAAACTATAAGAAAGATATGCTTTTTTTTTTTTGCAGTTACCGTAGATGTCGAAGTCCCACATCTCACAGCTCATCTGGATGAAGATGTACACCATGGCAGAGCTGGAGCGGAACACCACCTACGGCACAGAGCGTCACTCATCACACAGACCGTCACACACTCCTGCGTTTGTCTGATCACAACACACTGACGTGAGGATCAACAACTTCTCATGTGTGCGAGCCCAAATCATAGCACTCCAGCGGCGTCTGCGCTAAATTTAAGGTAAAGTCAGACAAATAACAAACGCAAATGTTTAAGGAAGGCATTCCCGAACTTAACGAGGGTTAATGAGGTCCGATTCCCGGCTCTGTGTGCATGGAGTTCGCATGCTCTCCCCGTGCTTGGTGGATTTCATCCAGGGATTCCGGTTTCCTCCGACAGTCCAAAGACGTACGTTAGGCTAACTGGTGTCCCCAAATTACCTGCAATATGTGTATATGTGTATGTGTGTGCCCTGTGATGGATTGGCACCCCGCCTCATACCCCAAGTCTCCTGGGACAGGCTCCAGGCCGCCCATGACGCGATAAAGCAGTATAGCTGATGAAAATTAACAAGACAGGAAAATTAAAAGCTTTTTCTTTATTTGTCAAAAATGACATCTCGCAGCCCACCTGCAGTACTCTTAGAGCCCACTAGAGGGCAGTTATGGAGAAACACTGGTAAAGAGATTGTTGAGACTCACCAACTGAGATAATTTATTACTGGGAACATGTTCGAAAATTGCCTGTATGTATTAAAATGTAATATGTAGAGTAATTTGCAAGTGGCGATAAAATAATTTCTTATTTAACAATTATAGAAATGCGTAGTTCTTTGCAAACTCATCGTTCTTATTCACGGAACTTTGTGTTTATCAGATTTGGGTTTGCAAATTGCTGATTTTGGATTTTGTTTTGTCCCTCGCATGTACAGTATGTTTGTGCATATTATGCTGCTTATAAGATATCAATATTTAAAATATGTTCATTACAGTTTTGATGTCTTGAATCCTGTGTACTTTTTTATTATTGTACTACAGGGTGGGCCATTTATATGGATACACCTTAATAAAATGGGAATAGTTGGTGATATTAACATCCTGTTTGTGGCACATTAGTATATGTGAGGGGACAAACTTTTCAAGATGGGTGGTGACCATGGTGGCCGTTTGGAAGTCGGCCATCTTGGATCCAACTTTTGTTTTTTTCAATAGGAAGAGGGTCATGTGACATATCAAAATTATTGGGAATTTCACAAGAAAAACAATGATGTGCTTGGTTTTAACATAACTTTATTCTTTCATGAGTTATTTACAAGTTTCTGACCACTTATAAAATGTGTTCAATGTGCTGCCCATTGTGATGGACTGTCAATGCAACCCTCTTCTCCCACTCTTCACACACTGATAGCAACACCGCGGGAGAAATGCCAGCACAGGCTTCCAGTATCCGTAGTTTCAGGTGCTGCACATCTCGTATCTTCACACCATAGACAATTGCCTTCAGATGACCCCAAAGATAAAAGTCTAAGGGGGTCAGATTGGGAGACCTTGGAGGCCAAGTTGGATCCAAGATGGCCGACTTCCAAATGGCCACCACGGTCACCACCCACCTTGAAAAGTTTGCCCCCTCACATATGCTAATGTGTCACAAACAGGACGTTAATATCACCAACCATTCCCATTTTATTAAGGTGTATCCATATAAATGGCCCACCCTGTACATCTTGCTGGGCTTTAAATCAGTGTTTACCAAAAGCCCCCTAGTGAGCCATGAAGGTACTGCAGGTGTGGCGCAGGAGATCATTTACAATAAATAAATACTTTTTTATATACATATGTTTATGTATTACTTTTTTTCAAGTAATTAAATTTGAAATGACCATAAGATATTTATGGTTAAATATTTATATTTAAATAAGTAATCAGAAGTGATAAAGCAAAGCCTGGAAACACTTCCTCCTCATCCCGTGTGATTAAAGGTTCGAGTAAGCCGCAGACAAACATCATCAGATTCCAGACTGTTGCATTTCAGAGCGTCTGCTTTAAAGTGTGTAAAGAGCAGCCTCACCCGCGTGTCCTCGCTGATGTAACCGCATGTGACCTTCTCGCCTTTTACCCACAGCTCACTCGCCTGAGCCCTGGAGCATACGAAACACAAACACACGCAAACACACACACAGATTAAAAGTGAGTTCAAGTTCAAGTAGGCTTTTATTGTCATTCCAACCATATACAGTTTAGTACAGTGAAACAAAACAACGTTCCTCCAGGACCAAGGTGCTACATACATGCAACATAAATTAACAACATAATGAAACAAAAACTAACTGGCTAACTAAGACACCTAAATAGCTGACTAGTTGTCCAAGAGCAACAAAGTGACAACCTGACATTTCAATACTACAAACACACACACACACACACACACACACACACACACACACACACACACACACACACACACACACACACACACGTGATAAAACTTGTTGCTGCGACTGACCTGATCCCCGCGAACTCCACTTTCTGGGTCACGTACGCACACGTGCTCACCTGCAGGAGAACACAAACCTGAATGAGGTTCACTTTACAGGAAGTGAATCAAAAACGATTGGGTCTATTTTCTGTGTACGTGTGTGTGTGTGTGTGTGTGTGAATTACTCACCAGACTTTTCTTGAGTCTCCACATGTCCCCTCGGCCGATGTACTGGTCTTTAAAGGTGAGCTCCACTAGGTCCAGTGTCACCTCCTTCCGAACACACACACGCACACAATCTCATTTACACTACAGCACTACTGCTGGAGTAAAACCACTTCTTGTTTCATTTTATCCTAAATGAAATCTATTAGTCTCCTGTGAATGTGGACGCTGAACACCTTGGGATCGACGATGTTAATAACGACATCCTGATACGCGCGAAGCTTGAAGGCCTGAGCGACGGTCTGGTCCACGCTGATCGTCTCTAAAAGAAACAAAAGCGCACAGAAGGCCAGGATTAGCGTCACGCGCCGCATCCGTCACTCAGTTCATTCCCTATAAGCTCCCTATAAGCGAGGTGTGTGTGTGTGTCAATGTGTAAAATATTTCATTTAAGGTGTTTGTGTAGTTTAAGGCTGTGTGAGGTGTGTGTGTGTGGGTTCGAGGCCGTACTACTGTAATGTCCTTATTAATACTTTACAGCTTATTAACTTTAATGACGTGTGCACTAATTAGGAGTTAACAGACCAGAAATTATAAAATAATGTTTTGACGTCATTAAAATTATGTAAACGTTAAATACTTAATGAGGTAATTTAACCAACTGTATCGGTTGATCTGTTACCCATAAAAAAGTTAGAGGAATACAAAAGACAATTTAAAACCCTTTCAGTCAGTAGAATTGAATCAGCGTCCCTGAGAACGAGCGTCTCTGCCTCGACAGAAAATCGCTCTGTTCAGTCGGTCATGAGTTTGTACCTTTCTGTAGATCTTCTTTCAGGCTTTTCACCTGCAGCAGGAGCGGGCTAGAGAGGAAACGGAGCACAGAAACGCCATCATTCACCATCAGTACGAACTGCACCTTCCAGTCTACTCATAATATACAGTATATATATATATATTTTTCTTGATGCTGAGGCTGATACATGCCTCTCACACACACCGTACAGAATTCTTTGTAGGAACGGACTCTGTACATCAAGTTCCTGAAGCTTTCAAAGAAGCTCTGCTTATCCCTTATAACAATCAGCAGCTGATACATGGCTTTTGAATTTTGTTGTACAGATCTGATGAAACGTTCCACCTCTCTCTCTCTCTCTCACCTGTACTCATCATTGGGGTGTGCGATCTCGACGATGTCCCCCAGCTTAACCTGAGGAAACACCTTCGGGTTCATCATCAGCTCATCATCTGAAAGAGGAGACGGGTAACAGAGCAGTCACACCGGGAAATTAAATCTGTTTGGTGATTCATAAAAATAAAAAAAATTATAAAAAAAAAAATAAAAAAAAGCAGAGGAAACGGCTGAAATGCACAACGGTTATTATGTGATAATCTACACTCGTGCCTCACCATGCCAACGAGACCCCCAACCAGGCCAACACACACGCCAAGTGTGTATTACTACAGGTAGTCCTTGACTCGAACATTTGAGTTACGAAATTTCCACAGATACAAACAGAGCGCGGTTCTACTTACATTTACAGATGCGAACAATTCATGGAAGTAGCTCACGTGTACTATACACAGCGCGGGTGCACAGATACCAATATTTACAATTATATACAATATTTGCAGTGTATAAGTGAGAAAATGTCTGTCTTGTCCTGATGGTGAATAATATTAATTTCGGAAAATCCTCAACAAAACAGTTTACAGTGCGGTACAGTGGAAAACAGCTCTGGGACAAAATGGCATCCGGGATTCCCCTGACGATTTAAAGACTGAGACGACGCTGTTACATTTGACGTGTGTGAGATTAATTTCCTTAGGCGCGGTTACAGTTTCTGGCCACATGATGGCAGTGTGGGGAAAGGGGCCAGAGATTTAGTCAAGTGGATTGGTACTGTATGCTTTACATTGTATATTCGCGTAAAAGGCGTATAAGACGCACTCTATCGGACTTAAGAACAAATCCAACTTACGACTTCGTTCATAAATCGGCGACTGTATTTATTTTATTATTTTAGTAATACTCTCAAATATACTGAAAGTTAGTTGTTTAGTAGTATTTATGGCCACACTGTAATGCAAAATATCACCACAAGGTGGCACTTCCTTTTTGCTGTGGTAGATTAGAGTTGATTGTATGTACAGTAGGAGCGGTTGTGATCAGCTTGACTTCTCTCTCGCCAGTAAAGACCAGTGCATTGTGTGACTGTTATATTTTACAGTTCATGTAGAACTCGTGAGTGTCATGTTGTGGAGAAGTGCAGGAACTCACCGCTTCCTCCGAAGCCCTTCTTATGGACTACCAGCTTGTAGGTTTTGGTTCTGGTAGTGACAGTCATTTTGTCAGCAGCGTGCACACACGCACACACACACACGCACACACTCAGAAGACACTGTAGAACAATTCTTGACCACCGCTGAGCTCCAGCTTCAGGTCTTTAAACCTAAAGACACACAATGATTATAAACACACACTGTTGGACTGACTGACTGCTGCTTTAACAGATAAACTCTGACATGATGAAAATCTACAGTTAAAACACCAATCTGATGTAGGAATCCCTTAATTCTTCATTGTATCTCAACTCCTTCACCGGTTCCTTTTTATTGCTGTCTTGGGGCTTTTCAGGACAATGTTTCTTCATTCCTGAGGGCTCGTCATGTTGTCTCTAGTCTGCTCTTAGGATTTTTATATTCAAACACGTATTGTTTTTCTGTTAAAAAAAAAAAAAATACACACACACATCTTTGTTCCTACCGCCACCTATAGACATGAGCAGTATATGAACAAGATTGCGTATACGAAATGGGTTTTCTCAAGAGGGAAGCTGACTTCTCCTTTAGAGACAGAATGAGGAGGTCAGTCTTGAGGTCAGGAGGTCCGGATAAGGAGGTCAGTCTTCCGTGAGAGACACGGAGTAGAACTGCTGCTCCTTTGCTTGGCAAGGAGCCGGCTGAGGTGGTTGGGGCATGTGGTAAGGATGCCACCAGGACTGGTAAGAACACCCCATGGAGGTATTCTTGGAACGTCACACTGGGAGGAGATCACGAGTCCGAGAGGACTAGGAGGAGAGATGGTATCCTCACACTGGCCTGGGAACACCTCAGGATCCCGTAGTCAGAGTTGAGTTGCAGGTAGCCGGGGAAAAGAAAGTTTGGGGTTCCCTGCTAGAATTGGGAATCCCTGCCCTGGGATCTTAATTTGGAAAAGTGGTTGATGATGGATGGATGGATGGATGGATGGACCTAATTTATAATACCTGCTTCAACCTTTCAAAAAAAAAAAAACACTTATGTACATACGAACCCATAACCTTATTTTACTACATTTATTATTTATTATAAAATAAGCCACTTCTGGTCAGATGCTCACTGTATTTAAATAGATTTGTACAATGTACAATAATTATTTTTTTAAAGATAAAATCATTCCTTAACATGGTACAAATCATTTGTGTGTAATGAAAAAATGCCCTAAGATATGAAGCTGTCTTGGGTATCAATGCCATACTGACTCTAAATTCAATCTATTTTGAAGTATATGGTACCTCAGGAAACAAACACCACACCTTAAAACTCTTAAAAACTGGAATTAAAAAAATATATATATTGCCTCGGCATGCGAAGTGAGCGACCGACCTGGCTAAGTTGAACGAGTGTCCGGGATCCATTCAAAACTTGTTTGCCTCAGTGGAAAGCCAAGCAAAGAGAGCTAACTTTGTGTGTGTGTGTGTGTGTGTGTGTGTGTGTGTGTGTGTGTGTGTGTTTATTATTTTGTGGAAGATTTAATGAAGAACAAGAAGAAAAGGAGCCACTTTCAGTTTCATTTTTGAAGCAGCCGCTGCCAAGAGAAATCATAAATTAAGGTTACGTGAGGTTTAATGTCTATTTATTTCACATTTAATTTAATTTACATGTAATTTTCAAATGCTTTGACTGATTTATATGTAAAAATATGACCATAGTGTTGGAAATTTGTAATATTGGTAATATTGTTGGGTGGCTGGATGAATTATCTGCATTTACATTATTTCCAATGGGAATATAATATAAAATTTTGCCTTAAGAACTCGCCTCCAGAACGGATTAAATTCGCATGCTGAGGTAGCGCTGTGTATCTGCGCTGCATTAATGATGGTTAAATGTCGCAGTTCCCCTATTATCCTGAAGGTGGTGCTCTAAATGGGTCACACCAGGCAGCACAGCGTACACAGTCCTGTGTGGTAAGAGCAAATTGTTTGCTATGTTTGTTTTATAATTGTAACAAAATCTTTTTTTTTTTATTAGGATAGAATCGGGATATTTATAAAATCGTGATACTTTTAGAATCGCAATATAAATCGAATCGACACCGGAGTATCGTGATAATATCGTATCGTGTGCTCCCTGGTCATTCCCTCCAGGAATTAGCAGACGTGTTTGTGTATATGTATATAAATAATGCATCCAACATTGCAGTTGCTCGTTTATTTGAAACTTTAACCCGATCATGAGCATTAAAACCTCAAACTGGTATAAGAAAATCACCAGAAAGGCGATCTAATGTAAGGCTGTATTACAAATTACTCCGCGTTCACTCTGTAGTGCAATACGTCCCGCGCACGAGCCCACTACGACAGCCCCTAAGTAGTGCACGTGGAAGTACCCTATTTACCCGTTTGTAATACGGCCCCATATGGTTAACGCGGGTTCGTTTGGAAATTAGCTTTTTTTTTTTTTTTTTACTGTAAACAACTCACCACACACTTAATCCAAACGACATCTACGGCTTATGTCGTAACTCATACCGCAGTATCAGCGTCTCCGTTCCGCCATTTTACAGTTTATAAAGCTTCTCTGCTCAGTTGCTACTTCCCACAATAACAAACTGCGCTCTTCCTCTAAGCTTAGGCAGCGACTTAGGGTAAAAGTTTAGCCTCGCCGTCTAGTGGTCAGGAGCAGAACTGCAGCGTTAACAGTGTATAGGTGTCCAGAAATTTGTGATTGTGCCTCTCAAATATACTGTTAAATAAATTTTTAATTACCCTTTTATTTTTAAAGACCACTTCTTTGATATGTAATTTTTTAAATATTATTATTATTATTATTTATAGTTTATTATTATAGTCAGGACTATAAGTACAGTTATTTCTGCGCTAATGTACAGTACAGACCAAAAGTTTGGACACCCCTTCTCATTCGAAGAGGTTGAATTTGTATTATGGCAAGAAAAAAGCAGCTAAGTAAAGAAAAACGAGTGGCCATCATTACTTTAAGAAATGAAGGTCAGTCAGTCGGAAAAATTGGGAAAACTTTAAAAGTGTCCCCAAGTGCAGTAACAAAAACCATCAAGCGCTACAAAGAAACTGGCTCACATGCGGACCGGCCCAGGAAAGGAAGACCAAGAGTCGCCTCTGCTGCGGAGGATAAGTTCATCCGAGTCACCAGCCTCAGAAATCGCAGGTTAACAGCAGCTCAGATCAGAGAGCAGGTCAATGGCACACAGAGTTCTAGCAGCAGACACGTCTCTAGAACAACTGTTAAGAGGAGACTGTGTGAATCAGGCCTTCATGGTAGAAGATCTGCTAGGAAACCACTGCTAAGGACAGGCAACAAGCAGAAGAGACACATTTGGGCTAAAGAACACAAGAAAGAACACAATAAAGAAAACTATTTGAATGAGAAGGGGTGTCCAAACTTTTGGTCTGTACTGTATTTATTTTTATATTCTGACATTCTTTCATTTATTTATCTTCTATACCATTTATCCTGTACATAGTCGTGGTGAGAGACCTGAAGCCTATCCCAGGAAACAGGGGGGGGGGGGGGAGGGGTACACACTGTAATTGCAATATTTATTCACCACATATTTGCTGCAACATGTTTAAATATTTGTTTTCGTGTTAATTGAGTTTCTTTTCCATTTTTATGGAAATGTTACTTTTTTTTCATTCTTATTATAATATAATAGATTGGGTATAAATGAGTATGATAATTCCTTTAGTCCATTTTTAAGAAAAGAAAGTGTACCAATTTAATTATTCGATATATGGAGATTATCTGTACAATGTATTTAATGTTACAATGTTTAACACCTCATTTATAATAAACAAATGTTTAAAATAAAAGAGAAAATCACACACTAAAAGAAAAACAGCATTTCATTTAATGTTGTAAAAAAGGATTGGTAAAAATAATAAAATAATGCAAATTCATTGTTAATAACTGTGATTTTAAGATGCAAGGTGCCGGTTCCAGCGATGGATCACAATTAAATACTGAATTACATTTCTGTTCTGTTAAACAGGCAGTCAGGTTTACACTCCTCTGCTCCAAATCATCTACTTTTTTACTTCATATCTATAAGGCAGTGGGTAAAGCAGCACAATACTGAGAGTATAAACACCGTGATGGAGCTCAAGCAGTAAAGTCCTTTCACTCAGAGCAGGTGCTGGTGAGGAAACACTCGACGCCGCTGTTTCTTCCCTTTTCGAAGCAGAACGTTACGACCGGATCAGCAGCAGCTCTTCCTCGACTTCCCCTGTTCAGCATCTGCTGGAGTTTCATCCACTTCTGCAAAAAGGCACAAAAGATTATCTTCCATCCCACTCTGGAATCATAATCATTGTTGTTGTTGTTGTTGTTATTATTATTATTATTATTATTAATTATCTGAAAAAAATGTGACCATGAAGAGACCATATGTTTAAAAAAATTATGTGGAATCACTGTACACAACATTATTATTATTTTAAAAAATCACATAAATCACCAAAAACAAACAAGACAAACAAAACAACAAAATTAAGACAAATAAGACCAAACAAATCATAACATAATTGCAAACATAAAAGCCTTAAACAAAACTAAACTAAACAAAATAACCTAAAACTAAGATAAATAAAAAACAAACCAAAGTAAAACTAAATAAAAATATAAATAAAATAAAACACAAAAACTAATTAAACAAAGCAACAACTAACAGTCAAATAAAACAGCAACATAAAAACTAGCGAACAAAAACAAAACAAACAGGAGCATTAGTGTTTTCATTCACAAGATAAAATTAGACATAACAAATAAAACTAAATAAACCCAGAACAAACTAAGAAGCTAAAACCCAAAACAAAACAGAAACAAGCGTATAAAGGAACAAAAACGATCATCTTACTGAGAACGTCTCCGTCTCCGATGCGCGCCGTGTTGTAGCCGAGCTCGGTGTCCTTCAGGACGGAGTCTTCAAAAGCCAGAGCAGCAACCCGAAAGAAGAACTGCTGCACGTTCTCTCCTGTATCACACACACACACACACACACACACACATATATTTCATGTCGTGTGTCCATGTTCCACACATTTACTTGTTGTCTCGATGTCTTGTGATTTCAGTGTCATTTTACCTGTTTTGGATGAAACAGACCAGAACTCTGCGTTCATCTCCGCCGCCATCTTTACCGCGTCTCTCTCGGTCCTCTGACATTCCTCTGGAGACTAATGAACAAACACACACTGATGGAAGCAGCTCAGACTGCAGGCAAGATTGCTGAACATATTTACAGCTATAATTATAATATACTGTTTATTACATCTGCAGTAATGTGATATGTTTTAATTAATGTTTTATTAAAGGAACAAAAACGGCATGATGTGCTGTTAAAGAACATCGGCTTAACTTTTCAAGCATAACCTAAAGTTTTTTAATCCTTTATTTTACATTATTATTATTATTATTATTATTATTCTATCTAAATGAATAAAAATGATAAAGAGGAAATGAATTCTCACCAGCAGATCTCTTTTGGTTCCAATCAAGAAAATAAAGCAGGAATTTGGCTCGTTTTCACTCAGAGCATCCAGCAGCCACTGCCTGAGAGAGAACGCTGCACTTTAGAGACACAGAAACTTGCACATTCTCACATACTTACACACTGTACAGTGCGTCTTTGTTTCCCAGCTGCAGTTTTATGATAAAGCTCTGCGACGTTTACCAGCAGCCAGTAAAGAGATTCAACAAGTACTTCTTCAAAATGTGATGGAGTTTCTCACAAACTAATAAAATTATTGGTAAGATTATCCGAACACAGGTAAAAAAAAATCCCCAAATGACCCTATAAACAGGCACAAACGCTTAAAAATAGAAAAAGCCCCTAAAAAGGTCACAAAGCATCTGAAAATAGGACAAAGCTTCTAAAACTGTCAGTAAACCTTCAAAACTGGCATGAAGTCTGGAAAGCTTTTAGGAGAAAACCTCACAAAAAACGACACGAATTCACCATTAACTGGCAGGAAACCTCTGCAACAAGAACTGGTATGAAAATGTCTAAAACCTGCAGAAAACCTTGTCTACAAACGGCCAAATTAAGAATAACAGAAAGTCCCTAAAGCTTGAAGAAAGACTACAAAGCTGGGATGAAACCTTTACAAATCACAGAAAACATTTCTAAATTGCAGAAATGATCTAGAAATATTTTAAAAAAAATTTGTTTCCCCTAAAAATGGAATAAACACTGTAAAACGGTCACAAACCCTTTAAAACTGGCACAAATCACCTTGAGGATGGCACAGAGCCTTTAAAACTGACACAAAGGCCCAACACTGGCAAAAAGCCCCTGAAGATTTCACAAACCTTTTAAAACTGGCAAAAGATGCAAAACTGGCACATAGCGACTGAACATGCCAAAATGCTTTTACAACTGGCACAATGCCTATAACACTGACAGAAAGCCCCTGAAGATGGAAGCCTTTAAAACTGGCACAAAGCCACTGAAGATGGCGAAATGCCCCTGATGATGGCACAAAGGCTTTGAAACTGGCACAATGATTCTAACAATGGTGCAACGTTTTTAAAACTGTCACAGAATCTTTAAAACTGGCACAAAGCCATCGAAAACGGTAAAAGGCCTTTAAAACTGGCACAAAGCCCCCTGATGATGGCACAAAGACTTTCAAACTGGCACAAAGCCACTGACGCTGGTAAATAACCTTAAAAAATGGAACAAACCCTCACACTGGCACAAAGACACTTAAGATGGTAAAATGCCTTTTAAACTGGCATAGAAGCCTCAAAAACCGGTACAGCGCCCCTAATGGTGGCACAAACCCTTGAAAACTGGCTTGAAGTCGTAGAAGTCGTAGAAGTCTCTACCACTGGCACAGACTCTCCAAAACTGGCACAAAGCTAGGCACAAAATCTTGACCTTAATGGCACAAAGGGGCATCGCTAAATGACAGAGCACCTCTACGTCTACAACATCTACAAACGTTTTAACCAGGATGTTTCACCAGGTGCCTTGTATGAGAAGACGACACTGGAGTTTGTCCTGTAGATATTCTCCTGCAGCTCGGTTTACAGCCGGCTTCTCTTAATCATGAAGAAACCTCCAGCTCGCTGATATTTTGTGTCGTCTGAGTCCTGTGACTTTGGGGCATTTGTACAAGCATGCGTACGACTGATGCAGGACAAAACTGAACCAGTCATAGAAATATCTGACTCACTTGGTGTTTTCCAGCGTCTTAATGTCCGTCATGTCGAACACGGTGACGATCACTGTGAACCAAATAAACACAGAACTGAAGTGGGTTTTGTCCAGGCGTCGAGAGTGTATTCGACGGCATGTTGAATACAGATGTGTGTGTGTGTGTGTGTGTGTGTGTCTGTGATGAGGTTGGTACCCTGAGCTCCTCGGTAATACGCCGCAGCAATGCATTTAAACTTCTCCTGGCCTGCCGTGTCCCAGCTACAAGGTGAAGGAAACATTCACATCACTGTGTTTATTCAGCTGAACACTGAAGTGTGTGACAGAACCGAACACACCCACACACACACACACACACACACACACACACACACACGCCTGGAACAGATCTAGAGTTTCTCATAGAGTAAAAAAAAAAGACATTCTAGTCTATTTGTCGGGTTTTGATCACTTTCTGTTATAACGGTGTGTGAATAGTTTACAGTGAGCCACCTGCAGGATTATAAAGAAGCGATGAAGCTTTACCGCCTCAAACGCCTCCAAAGGCACACACATCACGCTGTCGCGGGCAGGCGCGCGCAATGTCGAGACTAGATTAGCGCGCATCTCATGCACTCGGCACAGAAACGGTGAAGTCCAAGGCTGATCGTCCGAACGCTGCTCAAGCTGAAAAACAGCCAACTCCGGTCACAGGCTGATCGACCGGTGCATCTCTATTGTCAATGTAATAAGACATCTTGGAGTCGGTGCGGCGATACATGAATCAGCACACAAAAGAATCGCGTTTCATAACCGAGTTACTGAGTTCTACTTCCTGATCACGTGCTAAACCGAGAGAACTGAGCTCACCGCTTGAAGTCGCACATCTGCTGGGATTATCCTTACAATCCTAGTAGATAATAACTGACTCTCTGTTTCATGTTAAACGTTTTTACACAACCTTAAATTTCACCGAATGCATTTCATTATTAAATCTTTCATAAATTGGATCTAAATTGGATCCAGTGATGTGAAGTTTGAATCATTTTAGTGACTCGGTTCTTTGAATCTAAGGACATATTATGATAAACAGAATGAGCAGGGTTAGGGTTTCATCATCTCAGAAGATGCCTCACTCTCATATCTTCTGGTCCGAATCGTTCGTTCGTTCGTCACGTGACTTTCACAGACGCTATGCAGTGCAGTACACAGGAAACAGAATTTGACAAAAGAACAAACGATTCGAGCGGTAACGGCTCATTTCTGTTTCCTGTACATAACCTGTGAAGGTTTTGCGATGCTTTGCAGAAATGAACGAATCACTCTCCGAGACTACTCGTTCTTCTGAGTCACGTTAAAGACTCGTTCAGAAAGAACGAATCACTGATTAATCACTAATTGGATCCAGTTCTACATGAGCAGTATAAACATACAGCGTCGCTCTCCGTGTGATGAAGAGGCAGCACTCACATCTGAAGGGAGAACGGAAGCCCGGACAGTTCAAACCTCTCGATTTCAAAGTCGACCCCGATGGTGGCCTTGTAGTCGCGATCGAAAGCATCCTTACAGAACCTAGAGAGCAAGACCGTCTCGGATTATAATCCAGAAAACACTGTAAAGTCTCACGAGCTTTCTCTGATTTCTCATAAGGTTTCTTTGTCGGTGTTCATGTTCACGTACCTGTTAATTAAGCAGGTCTTCCCTACGTTCAGGTCTCCAACCACGACAACTTTCGACATCTTCAGTCGGTCCAGACTGAAAGAGTTACACAGGAGATGAAAGATTAAGAGTTTAAACCACAGATGCCCTTTAAATGAGTTCTAAATATGAAATAAGAAATAAAACACAATAGGCACAATTGATTTAATCCCCACAGACATACAGCTATGTTTAACACTAATGTGAGGGGCGTTCAAGTCAAACCGGGACATTTCTGGTGATTTCCTGGAAGACCAGCGTTTCAGCCATGAACCAAACCTTCTACCTTGACTGTGTCCAAGCTCTAGTGAAACGCTGGGATAAGTGCGTTAGTGTAGCGTAAAGCCAGTTTCTACTCTCAGGACTGTGATCTGTTCTTCTGCGCAATCAGAAATCCCGGTTTGACTTGAACGCTCTTCGGATATAATGTATGGACGTAACACTCTAAGATTGTGACCAGACTGAGTCCACTGATTTGTGCTCACAGGATCGGTCTGGAGTACTACAATACAGCAGCAACATGATTATACCATGCGTAAAAACAACAGTGAGACGGTTTGTCTGGGCGTCACACAGGAAGTGATGCGCGTGTCTGCCGCCGCACTCGCTAAAACAAACATCTGAGCGCATAAATCAACATGATGACAAGAGGCGGTTCTCACCCCTGCTGCCTGGAGACCCGGTCTTTAAAAGCCAGTTTAGCTTTAGCGCTCCAGTCTTTCTTTATCTGCAGGCATGCTTGTGGGTTGTAACACTGTCACACACACACACACACACACACACACCCACAC
Source organism: Clarias macrocephalus (assembly GCA_011419295.1). Lineage (NCBI taxonomy): Eukaryota > Metazoa > Chordata > Actinopteri > Siluriformes > Clariidae > Clarias > Clarias macrocephalus. The sequence continues at coordinate 121,657 of JAAGKR010000491.1, read as the reverse complement.
ATTATAGACATTCAGTCAATAAATCATTCACATATCGCACATATTTTATATTATATTCAATCTTACTTTGTAATTTCTTTTTAAACAACAGTCTGATTTATTAATTTTTTAAAATTTTTTCCTTTTTGTGAATCCATAAATCCGAGGCGGGTATCGAACCCTCGACCCTCGCGGTGTGAGAACACAGTGCCAACTCCCTTTTATGATGAAATTCCAAATCTCTCGTACTTCAAATCTAAAGCGTAGTTTAAGTGCTAAGATTCTGTGCTCTGATGCTTCACCTTGGGAAACGTGGATATGATCCTGTTCCTGCTGACAGGAGGAGCGAACTGCATTCTGCCGTCTCACAGCAGACTCGAGTCTCACCTGCGGAGGGAACACGGGACACGTTTATTACAGACGCAGTACAGCAGAGATAACGCATCGATCATCCCGCCCATTACACAGCGTCGCATTACGGCCCGTTATCGTACTGCAGCAGTGGAAATGTTCGTTCAGCACAGCACAGTGTGTTTCTTTGCCCTCTCAGCTGTCTGCTTGGAGACGAAACCCGACTCTGGCACCTGGAATGCGTGAACTGATGGGCGCTTACGTGTTTATGATGGAAGCAGCCATGAAGACTCGTTGGTTATAGATTACAGTCTGAGTGAGGACATTACTCTCATCCGTGTAGAAGATTTAATGCATTTGAGATGATTTAAAGCTTCTTCCTTTCCTGCAGAAACATCAAAGCTGGGGTGGTAGAGCCTTCTGTATCGCTGCTCTTACCCTCTGGGAGCCTCTTCAAAGAATCCGTAAAAACATTCTGGCAGCTTAAAAAATTTAAAACAGATCTTTTTTTTATAGGCCGTTTTAAATCACATACAGTATTGCGCCAGTGTCTCATCATCACATTTAGCTTCAAAGGCTCCAGACCTGTCAATTCTTGTATTTTTCATGTAGTCTTGAGGAATAGTTGTCTCTCATGATTCTCAGTCCACTCCTTGTACCCGAGCAGAATGTCATTTTTTGTTTGTTAGACCACACACTGACCTACAGTATGAATAATACCAGTGAGAATCAGGTGCGGATGATGAACAGATGATCAGGCGATGATGAGTATACTGCTGATGCTGAATGCTGATGGCTGGAACGAGGGGGAATGAGGTCGCTGCTGAAGTTGTAACATAATCAACGATTTTTAAAAAAATATGCAGTAAAACATTTCTTTCAATTTGTCATTTAATTTAATATACTAGAAGGTCATCCACACTCTGGCTGCACAATTTATTTTAATTAAGGTTTAGGAAAGACAAATACATCATTTTTCAACATAATCTCCTTTCTTTTTTCAATACACTTTCATGTGTCAACAAGCTTTCGCATCCCCTCATTTAAAACAGTTTTAAATGAGCCGCGAGCCGCAAATGACCCCGTCACTTCTTCTTCATCAGAAGTTAAAATCTTCGTCCTAGGAGTGTTTTGATCGCAGATATCCAAATGCTTCTGGTTACGATCCTCAGCACCAGGTTCACCCTCAAACCACACAAAAAAAATAAATAAATACACAAATCGTCCCACAAATCACAAGCAGGGCATCCAATTTTGCTCGCACCGCAGTTACAAATGACCTGATGTTGTGATCGTGGAGACTGCAGCCTTGAACAGAATGATGCACTGATAAGAAATGAGAAGGGGGGGGGGGGGGGGGGTCAAGATTTTTT
>JAAGKR010000491.1:107500-111455 GCA_011419295.1 Clarias macrocephalus | reverse complement strand
TGTTTTTTATTTTTATATATATATATATATATATATATATATATATATATATATATATATATATATATACTTTTTTAAATATATATATATATATATATGGGAGTATATTTGTAAAATTAAAAATATAAGTAAACAATTCAAACTATAATTTATCAAAATTACAAAGTAACAAAATCATGCATATTTGAACGTTTTTGACATTTTTTAGTAAAAACCGAAATGGTTTTGGGATGGGTCTGTCATTTATTTACATCTACATTGGCACTATTTCTGTCTCTTTCTGAAGGTGGAATGATATTTACGAAACGCTTAATACTCAACTCAGACGTAACACTCTTGGAAAATCAGACAATTTCTCTTAAAGAGGAATCAAATTACAACCAAATTTAGACAAAAAAAAAAAAAAAAAAAAGTATGAATACAAAAAGAAAACCAAAACAGCATTTTGTATCATGTGATGAATGTTAAAGCTGCATTATGTGAGCATTTTACATTGGCAGTTTTCATCTTTGGAAGGAAATGAATGGACGTTTTTGAGTGATAATTTCGCTGCACTTGTCACCTCTCTTGGGGACCGTCCTGTGCAAAAGTCTAGAGCCCCCCCCCCCCCCCCTTCATTTTATAATTTTTAACCAAATGAAAAGATGTAGATTAAATGAAAGTATTGGAAACATGGGTTTTACTGCGAAAGGTGTGTAAAAAGTTGCCTAAATATACAATTTTAAAAACTGCTTGTTTACGTAACAAACCTCAGCAGCAGCCTCATTTCCCCTCTCATCTGTTCCAACCGCTCAGCGTTCAGCATCAGCAGTGTACTAATCACTGGCCTGATCATCTGTCATCATCTGCACCTGTTTCTCACTGGGTCGTGCCTTAAGTTAGAGGTTTTTAAATGCTTGAATGATTCATAGGTCGCTGTGGAGCTTAACAAACTCAAAACCTTCCTCTGAAACCGCGCAGGTACAGGGACTGGCCTAAAAATAACGAGAGACGGAAAAAGTCCTTCAGGAAGCCTGGAGAACTATTCCTCGAGACCATGTTAAAAATACAAGAAAGTCTGGCTCTTTGGAAACAAAATATGAGTTGAGGGGGTGAGGGCTTAAGATTTTTACACAGAACTGTAGGTTGTTTATACTCTACTTAAAAAAGAACCACTTTCAAAGACCATATTCCAAAGATGCATTACTTGATTCAACCCAAAGAGCCTACAGTCAGCCTACCTAAGAGGACCAAAAAGGACGGTGAGGTCTTAAAGGTTTGGTAAGCCAGAAAGACATTGTTTTTGGGATGACGGTCTTGTTAAGTTACCAGTGTTTCCATATCAAACAGGAAATTGACAATAGATTCCAAGTTTTCTGTGAGTAAACAAAAACAAAAAAATGTGTGTGTTTTCATGAATTCAGTGCAAACACATGTATACCAAGGTTGCAAAATTCTTAACTATCAACTTTTCATGGGTAATAATTTGAGCAAGGTGGCAACACCTATCCTGCCCCCATTCTCATCATGGTTCCATGGCACTATAACAATCAATTGAGGGAGGCCACATACTGTATATATGTCTGTCTCTCCTCTCCCCTAAGCCCCCCCCCCACCCCTCCCCGTCCACCCAACCCCATCCCCTGGTCCTAGCACAGACCGATGTACTTAAGGTTATTCTGGATAATCACGTCCGTGACAGCATCGAACACGAACTGGATGTTGCTGGTGTCGGTGGCGCAGGTGAAGTGTGAGTAGATCTCCTTTGTCTCTTTGTTGCGGTTCAGGTCCTCAAACTGGCGCTGCACGTACACGGCCGCTTCCTCATAGGTGTTCTGGCCCTTGTAGTCGGCAAAGCAGACGGTCAGCGGGATGCGCTTGATCTTCTCCGCCAGCAGGTCCTTCTTGTTGAGGAAGAGGATGAGCGAGGTGTTGGTGAACCAGTTGTTATTGCAGATGGAGTCGAACAGACGCAAACTCTCTGCCATGCGACTCTGTATAGGAGGTGCAAAGAGAAGGAAAAGATAAGAAAACTGTAAACAAACAGGAAAAGATGGAAATTCATTGAAAAAACCCCACCACTCATGCCACCACCCTATGATCATATCAGTCCTGACACCTTTCTACTGAAACCGTCATTACCCTTTTCAGCAGTTACAGTTACAGAGCTACAGTAGCGCTTTTTTGGATCCGTCTATAAGGACCAGCCTTCACTCTCCTCGTGCATCAATCGGCCTTGGCAGTTCATGACCCTTTCACCAGTTCACTGCTTTTCCTTCTCTGGATCACTTCGTTGGAGGTCCTGACTACTGCAGACCAGGAGCATATTGTTGCTCTGGGTTGCTCTGACCCAGTCCGCTAGCCATCACAATTTGCTCCTTGTCAAAGTAACTCAAATCCATACCAAAGCCAAACCGGGACGGCTAGACAACTGAGTCAGAGCAACTCCAAAACTTCAGCTCTTGTGGGATGTTCCCAGGCTGCAGTCGTCAGGGCCTCCAAGGAAGTGCTCCAAGGAAAGGAAACCGGTGATGGGTGACCGGGTCATGGGTGGCCAAGGGTGTTGGTAGTGAAGGTTGGCCCGTGTAGTCCAATCCAATAGAAGAGCAACTGTAGCTCAAATTGAGCAAAAGGTTACTGTTGGTTCTGACAGAAAAGTATCAGAATACACAAGGAAATTACTGTGGTGGTAGCGAAAGAGAGGACCTATTCAATATTAGGTGGTGGTCATGTTATGGCTGACTGGAGTATAATACTGTTCTGGTAAAAGAAAAGCTCTAGTCTACTAAGCCACACTTTTTTGTGCAGAATGTCCTTTTTTGTAATACTCATGATTTAACTTGTCACATAATTAAGAAGTTGGATCTAGGGCGAGATAGAACTGTAAGTTTCAAAAACAATGCAGAGCTGTGGACTCTCCAGGTTTTGAAAAAAGGAAAGATGATACCATAATTGGACTTTTGAATCTGTTTTTCTGGTCCTGAGGCCACTTTAGACTAAAGAAACATAGACTTGGTCATGATCTGGGTCTCATTAGACAGATTTTTCTGGGTCTCGATAGTCAAGGTCTGAAGCTCATTAGTTAAAGTCTTGGTCCGATTCTCATTATTCAGGGTCTGCCCAGATATCACACACACACACACACACACACACACACACACACACACACACACACACACACACACACACACACAATATTAATCAATGTCGGCAGAACTGGCCTCTTAGCAATGTCATATGCCGTTTGTATGCTAAATAGGAGGCCATTGGCTTTTGTGTTCTTTATACTAAGATTTTTTAGTTTTAAGCAAGTTGAAATATTGGTTCAGAAGCTGTCTATTGCCTAACTACACATGCACAAAATAGGTTATGTTTATTAAACACAGGAGGAAAGTTGTGTGAAAGGAACTTTTCGCTGAATCTGAATCTGCGAGAGTGTGGAGATCATGTAAATCTTCAGTATGAGACGGTGTTGTCTTACAATACTGAAGAGATAAAAATCACAAATTATACTCAAGGATGACTGAAAGAAGCAGATGGTGAAAAACAATTATGTACCACCATTTTCCCAATTAGTAAATTTGCTGCATGTTGCAAGGTAATATAAAATGCTCATCTAGTTTCGTAGTCAATGTTTGCAGTTTATTATGTAAAGTTTGAATCTGGGGCTCACTACATGACATTTTGGTCTGGGGAGTCTTAAAACCTGGATTTTGTTCATGGGTTTACTAAACACAGTTTTGTTCTAGTCTTGGTCTGGACTTCAGGTTGGGAAGCATTACTCAAAGTCAAAGTACTTAAACTAAATTTTTATCTGGGGTTCAATATTCAAAGTGTTGTTCCAAGGATCATTGCTTAAAGTCTTGGACTGAGGCTTGCTACCCAAAATCCTGGTCTGGGCTTCACTACTCAAACTCTTGGTCTGGAGCTCGACATAGTCAAAATCTGGCAGACATTACTCAAACCCTTTTTCTGG
>JAAGKR010000491.1:0-102500 GCA_011419295.1 Clarias macrocephalus | reverse complement strand
TTGATTCGTGCACTCAAATTGCTTTCTTGATGCAATCAAGGCACCAGAGACCACTTTGCTCAAACCCTTGGGTGCTTTCGCATATACTGCGTTTAGACTACTTGAATGGAACCTCACAATCACACCCAGGGTTGGATCAAAACGGCCAGCCTGGAAGTGAAATCTAATGGGCCTGGATTGCAGCGACGAAGCAATAAGACACCGATTCACTTCCTCGACTTCAATCGTGTTGTGTGTTTAGGGTTGTAGCATTTTTTTTTACATTTTAACAAGTATTCTATGAATTTGGACTTTTGGTTAGTGAAAGAAGTGCTGCCTTGTTCCCCATTGGATGGGGGTTTGCATTGCCTCCAGGTTTTGTGTTTTTATGTTCTACCCATTCTTGGTGCATTTCTGCCTGAGACCTGTTTTTTTCTCCTAAAGTCCATAAACATGATGTGTTGGCTGACTGGCATGTGTATGCTTGTGCCCTGACATAGGTTGGCACTCCATCCAAGGTGTTCCCCTCCCTGCACAGAATAAGTGGTACAGACAATGTATGTTGTTGTGAGTCTTTCGGCTGCTCCCGTCAAGGGTTCGCCACAGCGGACCATCTGATCCGGACAATAACTTTGGCACAGGTTTTACACCAGATGTTCTTCCTGATGCAACCTTCCCCTTTTAATAGACAACGTATACTGTGTATGGATGGTTTAATGGTTGTGATCTTTTCTTCAGCATAACCTCAGTGTTCTTTGCGCTCTGGTTATTTTTGTTATTCCTACGAGCGCTTATTTTTTATTTGTCATTATACTTCTGAAGGTTTCACAGGTACATTTCCATGTTCACACCCCCCATACAAACCACATTACAGTTCAAGCTGTGTATCATATGTAGACTGTCGATTAGATTCAATTCAATTCAATTAAAATCAAATCAATCGCACTAATGTGAATTATGTCTCAAAAAATATGGTTTCTATCGCTTCAGAAGCCATGTTTGGTAGAGTCGTCTTTGAGCAACCAAAACCTTTTACACTCTGCTTTTCACAAAAAATAAAATAAATAAGTGTCTGATTTTCATTTCCAGAACATTTTCCGCCTCAGTTTATTTTTTTTCAACTGTTCATCATAAAATGTTCAATTCTGCATGTACCGTTGGAAACGTTGAACATTTTTAACACAGGGTAAACATGACATTTAGTCAAAGTTGAAATTGCACATGAGCACGCGAACAGCAGTAACCCGGCGTGATAATTGTGCCCGTTGTAAAACACAATGTCGACACTCGCGAGTCCTGACTTTAATTAACGCTTAGATTCTATTAATAAAACTTGGAGCATGAGCCTGCATTCATCCATTCATTCAAATAAATGAACGTAATATACTAAAAGATTATTTTGATTCATTTCATAAAAGAGAATTATGAATGGCATTACTAGTATCAAGCCTTGATCGCTAAAATGACAGAAAAAAAAAAAAAGAAATTAACATACAAACCAAACACTCTTCTCTAGAAGAAAAATTCTTTGGGCAGCTTAAATATTGTTCTTTATAAATAACATGTAATCTCAAAAGATTTCTGAGTTCTATATTAAGCTATTTTTATTGACTGTGGTTAACAGTTTCCCGTTACCCACAATTCCATTTGACTGCCACATTACCTCCATCCCAAGAAAGCAATGCAGCGGCGCTTTACACCTTTAGTCTGTCCCGCTATCTCAGTTCTATTTATATACACTCTGCTCAAACATACTGTACCAGTTCACGAAACGTCAACTTTTTTATGCCAATACTACATTCGGTGTCGTTGCGCACGCTGTCTTGCTAACGACGATGGGTGTTCAAGTCAAACCGGGACTTTTGATTGCGCAGAATAACAGAACACAGTAAAAACTCCCTTTCTTTCTCTATATAATCCCCCTGTACCTCGCTCCAAGCCATTTCAACATGTTTGGGCCCTTAAAGGAGTTCCTGGGTGGCTAGGGTTTCAGACGTGAAGTGGATAGTCCAAACAGGGCACCGGTGTATTGAGAAAACTTTCTACCTTGGTGGTATCCAAGCACTAGTGAGGTGCATTAGTGTAGCAGGGAATTATATAGAGAAATAAAGTGTGATAACTGTGTTCTGTTATTCTGTACAATCAAAAGTCATGGTTTGAATTGAACACGGCTCTAATTTTGACATAAACCCTTTTTCCTAATGCAAGTAATTTTTTTTGGGGCCAGATATGTCTATCAAATGACTAACTAAATGCAAATCCAGTGAAAAATGCATCATCCCACTTGTATGCTGAATGTGAATCTGCAGGTTCATAAACTGATCTCAGTAAATCTTGGATAAAGCTCCATATTTGAGACATATGTCTGTGCAGTAGCGTGAGAGTATGTTGAGCATATAAGGATGTATTTGCATGTTCATGCAATAATTACTGTGTGTTGTTAAAAATTGTAGTGTTAAGAGTTTTCTGGCGTGTACCATGTTTGCTCGAGGCATGTGGCGAGCCAGAGCAACCTGTGACTCGAGGAATGTTCAGCGAGGGAAAGACTGTGCTGCTGTTCAAAAGGTTAAGCAAAACATCATGGCTCTGAGCAAATCACAAGATCTACTGCTGTTTGAGTGTGAGGGTGTATATGAGAAAGAGAGAGTGAGAGAGCGAAAGAGAGAGAAAGAGCGCACACACATACACACTGAGATGATGATGATGATGATGATGATGAGTAAGAGATCTATTCTCTAATACCGAGTCAGAACAGGGCTGATGGTTAAATTGATAGCATTTTAAGGACATTTTAGCGTAAATGCAGCCGGTAATTAGATACACACCAGAGCAGTGCTTTTTCACAGTGTGTTCCGGGCATTTCTAATATGATTTGGCATTTAAAGTAATGATGTGTTGTTGTGCATGACTGTGATATTGGCTTGAGTTTGAGCTTTACCAAACAAAAATACATCATACTATCTATAGAACAGGCCATGCGCATATAGCTAGGTCTATATATGTACATTTCACCCACCTATGATAATCATAAGCCTTCTTTTTAACAGCTACAGTGTAAGTGTTAGGGGTAATAACTTAAAACGGAGACCTTCTTACGTTTAAACGTCTCCAGAACATTTATACTATATCGCAGTAATTGTATCTCCTTATAAACACTATACCATCAAACCCTTTAGCCACAGTAATTACATCAGTGGCCCCTCAACGATCACCAACCTTCAGAGATAATTTAATTACATATGGCTGAGTAACTGATACCTACTGGTTTGGATGTCCACGTCCAAAAATAGGATGTAAATCTACTACAGCTTTGCTTGGGATCTATAACTATACAGAACGTCCCCTTCTTAGTAATTTTTTATACTAATGTGGCACACAAGGTGTGGTCAAAAGTATGTGGACACCTGAACGTCACATTCATATGTGGATAATTCCATGTTGAATGCACACGATTATACGGAAAGTCTTTGTGCGCTGTAGAATTACAATTTTCCGACAGATACAGGAATTAACAAAGGCCCTGTGTCTTTTACCGCCTTTTACTCCTCGTTCACTTAGACTAACAGACACTACACCTCCTTTACTGAGACTTACAGACTCAGAGGCCACGCCTCCTTCACTGAGAATTACTGACTCAAAAGCCACATCTCCTTCAATGAGACTAACAGTCTCAGAGGCCATGCCTCTTTCGTGGAGACTAAAAGACTCAGAGGCCACACTTCTTTCACAGACACTAACAGACAGAGACGCCATGTCTCTTTTAGTGAGACTGACAACAATATGGAATTATATATTATATAAACAATATACATTAATTGGTGCAGCCGTTTAATTCCGCTGAGATGAACTTTCTTATATGAGGAAGTCTTGCCAAATCTTCACGGTCTTATGTGAAACCTATCAGAGAAGCATAATGATTATAATCTCAAAAAATCAGATCGACCTTCTGACTAGTGTTTTTCTCGAAAGAGCACATCATACACTTCTGGGAAAATGGGTTGAGTTACTTTTGGTAAAGGGAAAGAGGGAGGGGTAGCACACAGAGATGTGTGCTAGGCTGTGTGCATATGTGTTTGTGTGAGTGTGTGTGTGTGTGTGTGTGTGTGTGTGTGTGTGTGTGTGTGTTTGTGTGTGTTGTCATGGCTGAGCTGGTGAGAGACCCACCCAGAAGGAGGCCCTCAGAGAGAGTTCAGCTCCACATCACACCACCCCATACCAAATCCTGGACTGTCTAGGGGACTTGTTAGGGTCCCTACACATCAGCAAAGGGATTTCTGTAATCTCAGTCTCTTCAAAGTTACAACAGCAGAAACACAGGAGGTAATGGGGTGGAGAGAGAGAGCAAGAGAGAGAGAGAGAGAGAGAGAGAGAGAATGAGAGAAAGGAGGAAAGGATGTGGTGAGGACGAGGTGGAAGCACACCCCCTGGGAAGCTTTCTGTCCCCCCCACCAGCAATCCACACACACACACCCAGGTGTTAATTAAGAAATAATGAGGCGCTTCAGCAGCACGCTCAATCTCTGCTTCCAATAAAGACGGGTATCCTGTGTGAGGCGACGCCCCAGCTGTCGGAAAAATCCGATCGTCTTACGTTCAATAGGAAGGACTCAAGAGGATTTCTAGAAAGATAGTGTGTGTCTTACACTGCACCTGTTAATGATCGAAGTATTTGTGATTTCTTAATCTCCGTCTGCAAATCCATTGGCCTTTACCCTCCTTCTCGCGAAACCCTGTTACTTAAAGATCACATTCTAATAAAACTAATGAAACTAACATTGTGTAAAAAGTTAATCCTTCTAAATCCCAAGAAACTGTGTTTCACCCACACTTACAGTATACCCCTTGCCCTAGTAATGAAATATTAGCTTGATCCTTTGCATAGTTTTCCATGATGTTACTGGATAAATGATCCTTGGGTTGGAAAAATTTATGGAGCAAAAGTCTTAAAAGCAGAAAAGGTCAAAGCTAAACTAAGCTTCTACAAATATACTAATCTTATAGCCTTCAAAAAGCATCTTCACTGCTAGTGACAAGCTAACCTGATAAAAGAAAACATTTATGTAGCTTTCTAAAAAAGTATTTATTTTATTTTATTTTTAGAAAAGGTCAATATTCCTGATATTAACTAGTTGAAATGCGCTGAACAGAATTTCTGTAAAAGTTATTTTTCATCCTAACCTAAGATAATTTCATATGTAGAAACATACTTATATCTTGTTGTAATTGCTGACAGTTGCTATCTGGCTAACATATGCTAACATGACAGGATTCCTGAAATGGTTTTTGATCTCCACGGTTAACACAGGAAACAGACTGTACTTCTAAGATAATTTTTTTTTTTGTATTATATGGAATGTCAAAACACTTCTGCTAAATGTTGAAAAACTTAATACTAGCTAGTTAGCTAGTTGGCTACCATGAGCTAACTTGATACATAGTAATGTTTGTTCAATATAAAAAATAAACTGATATGATTTTATCTTCTTTTGTGAGGATCTAAAATGAAAAAAAAAGGTAAAAGGTAAAAATTAAACATCCACAATATTTTCCTCCAAAGCTATGTAGCACACTAAAATTACATTTTCAGGGTTTCTGCAAGGATTTGTAATTCATATTAATAGGTGTCACCCCCTAAGGTTTAGCTAGCTTAACGGGATTTCTTAGAGGAGCTTTAATTCATAACCATAAATATGAACAATCTTCAGCTCTAACATTGGCATGTTAAAACAAAATAGCTAGCCTAGCAGGGTTTCTGAGAGGGCCTTTAATTAATATTAATATATGTTTACTAGCTTTAGCATTATGACACTTACTAGGGTTTAGCTAACCTGAAATTATTTCTGACAGGAGCTTTAATTCATAATCCTAAATATCAAATGCTAAAGATGCTTTTAGATGCTGATTAGATGCATCTAGATGCTAACGCATGCTAAAGATTTAGCTAGTGTAGCAGGATTTCTGAGAGGTGTTTTATTCCTATTCAAAATATGTTAACTAGCTTTAGCTTTAGCACTATGTCACTTGCTAAGGTTTAGCTAGTCTGACATTATTTCTGAGAGGATCTTGACATCATCAACTTAAACAATATTTAACTTTAACACTTTCTAGCATGCTAAAAAATAGCTAGCTTGGCAGAATTTACCAGAGTTTTTTTTTTCTATCTCAACTAGCTAGACTAATTAAAAATGCAACTACATTTACATTCATTGATTTATTTAACCCGAATCCAGGCACAATTTCTTCTCTAGTATGATAAGAGTTTTTTTGTCTGATAGTCTGATACCTAAATGCCAAATGTCTTTTTTCCGGCTCTCTTGGTCTCTATTCAAAAATCCAGTCGTGTTTGCGAGTCCATTCATGCAACGTAAATCTAGTAACTGTTTGTTAAAAGAGTCCTGTCCTGCCGATTACGCGCCTCCAACGACGATGTGGATTATCTTTGCCTTAAAAGGACAGGAAGCCATAAGCAGCCTGTCTGACTCGCCCGGTATCCCTTTACAGCACACACCGAGCCGTTCTCTCACTCCTAACTATCTGTGTCATTGACATTAATGTGAAATTTGTGATAACTTTATGTCTACTTTATATGATAAAACAAAACGCATGCACATTTGTCTTTAAATGTTGTAGAAATTGTCAAATGCACTAAAAGAAAAATTTTATTTTATGTGCATTTTTATAGCAAAATATTATCAAAATTAGCTTATCAAAATTAGCTTATCAAAATTATTGTATCTTATACCCTACAAGTAATTAGTGTATTTTATTACTCATAGGGTTTTTTTATGATGCGATATGATTGCTGTACTCAGTATCACAGGTTTGGTAATTTCTCTCAACGCAAAAATATTTAGCTGACTAACAGCACAGCAGCATTAAATGGCTTGTGTTGTATTACCTTTTTTCTACAACCGCTTTTGACCCCATTTTTTTTATGCAAAATAAACCATAACCCACTTCAGCACTTCAGCTTTTTAGAGCGCGGTCTGCTTTTGCAATCGAAAAAAATCAAGTGGCACGACAAAGTTAGTGTAGCTCTGCCCTGAGCTACTGTACATCTTGAACTTTCCCCACAGATTGTCAAGTCTCGGCCACGTGTAAATCAAAACAGGAAATTATAGCCGACGGCGTATATTACATAAGCATCATTACCGCAAATCTTTGAATGTAGGTCAGTAGTTTGAGGTCTAGCCATCATTCTGAAACCGAGACAGGACAAACGGAAAAAAAAAAAAAACAAGGCCTGATTGAGTTCGGAAAACTCGTCCTGACTGAAGATGAGCATAAGCAGCTGTCGTTTATTAGGTAAGAAGAGAAAAGATGCTTTGTAGCCAGTGGTCTTCCGTGACTGAAGCGAGTACCAAAGCCAAACGCGGCCTCCTGAGATGCCTGCTTGCTTTTCTCCCATGACCCAGATCCATGAGTCTCTCTCTCTCTCTCTTGTTCCCTCCCTCTCTCCCTATCTCTCGCTCTCTCTGCTTGGGTTGCGCAATGCAGCTCTCTCTTGGCCCTGCCCAAGTCCACACGGGCACATGCTGCCTGCCTGCCTGTCACTCAAACACACACACACATAGACACACACTCATTATCTCGCTTCCACCCCGTACTACATTCTTTCCTCCTCATCTCTCTCTCTCTCTCTCTCTCTCAGCCCATCCTCCCTTTCCCCACTTGTCCCTCCGTAACAGCTCATTGTCAACAGCCTGAGATTAAAAGCGTTGGACTACCCTGTTGCTAGGCAACAGTTGCTGTGACAACCCGCTCCTCTTTTTTTGTATAGGAGGGATGGGTCAACAAAAAGAAGAGGATCGAAAAAAGGATGTGTGGTGTGACAGAGACAGACGAGTACATGCGTCATTAAATTATAATTACTGTCCCAGTGGAAAGGCTCCACCAGACATTTAACTACAGCTTCAGCTTCAGCTCGCCTTTACTTATGTAGAGTATTTTTTTTTCTTTTTTCTTCGCAACTTGAAGATAGGTCTCATTGTATCAGTTTACACCTGCCAGCTCTCTGACCATGACATTTCCTTTATTTACAAAGCCGGTTTTACTCAAACCTCTTCTCTGGCTCAACACTCGCACAAGTAATGAAGTGTTGATCCACTAGCCTACGGCGAATAAAAGGGCCAGAAGTCCTTCAATAACCTCATTATTGCTGTGTTAGGAAGATCTGTTAGCCTGCAACAAACGTTAGGAAGCCATTACTGAGTTTTAATTTTTAAATGGTTGCACAACGCCATTATCGACCCTTCACAATAAACTTTATAGGGCTGAGATCTAAACTCCCACATTTATATGGTTATATTGTGAGTGCAGCAACCATTCTTTGTCCAACTATCTTTTCCCTCTGACTCTGGTGAGAAGGTCTTTGGCAACCCAAACTCCTCTGATAAGGACACCATTTTGGCTTACAGCATCATCATGAGCTTACTTCGCCCCGCTGCCATGCCTCAGACATCATTCCACTTTGCCATAACTCTGTCCTTGCGCCGCTGAGGACTTTGCTCTGCCTACCCACTAACTTGCAGACACCACTCCTCCTCCAAAACGTCACTCCCCTTGTAACACAGAGAACCGTGTGGCTTTGTGGTGACCAGCAACTCTGTTATCTTATGACTGCCTAGGACACCATTCTGATGGTACATCTGGGGCTTTGTGTTAAATTCAGTTTCTCCAATGGCAGAGCCAGACTACCTTCCCATCAGCCCCTGCATATCACTTGAGCCTAATCAAGTTCACCTGTGTGTCACAGTGTCTTCTTAAGCACTGCTATCTAAGTTCTGCTTTGTCAAGCATCTATGTATTAGACGTTATCAGGTCATGCTTTTTTATGTTCCAGTCCATAATTAATATAATAAATAAATAAGTACACTACACCATATTACAAGTATATAATTATATATTCAATTAAATAATAGTTATGATGAAAACTATATTACTCCAGAACACCTTGATAATGCTCATTGGCTGACAATTAAGCATTTATAATAAAGAAAAAAAAACTCATAGATTCTAAATTTTGTGGACGCACTGGACACAAGGCAAAAATATACTCTGGCAGGAATGTCAGTCCATCCCAAGAAACTATTCAATTCAATTCAATTCAATTTTATTATTATTTTTATTTGTATAGCACTCTTAACAATTTACATTATCGCAAAACCAAAACAGCTTTACACAATCAAAAGAATGATGGAAGTTTGTATGAAACGTGAATGTGTATGAATCAAAACGATAAGATAGTCCCTGATGAGCAAGCCAAGGGTGACGGCGACAGTGGCAAGAAACAACTCTGAGATGGCAATAGGAAGAAACCTTGAGAGGAACCGGACTCAGCAGGGAACCCATCCTCATTTGGGTGAAACAGAAAGCAGGAATTGATCTGCATTCATACTGTGTTAGGTGGCCGGCAGTTCAGTATAACAGTTGTTAACAGCTGTTAATTGATGTTAATATGGAGGCCAGGTAGTTATTGGAGGCTCAGGTAGTCTATCTATCTCACTACCAAAGTAGTGCAGTAGTGCAAAGACAGAGCAACTGAATGCTTGAGAAACAATTCCAACTGAAAAATTAAAAATTGGTCAATTATCAGTACATGGGTTCTGAAACACTCTCATCTAGATGCTTGATTCAGGATTTATGAAGTGGAGAATATGAATGGGGGAGGTTGCATGGTCAGTGCATGCTTTGTTGGTTTTCTCTACAGTAAATGCTCTGGTTTCCTTCCACAATCCAAAGGTATGCAGTGTAGGCTGAATAGTATTTCCAAATTGGAAATGTGAGTGTGTGTGCCCAGTGATGGGTTGGCACCATATCCTGGGATAGACTCCAGACCCTGCTTGTCCCTACACTGGATAAGCGGTATGACAATGAATGGAAACAGGAATGCAAGCTTTTTGGAAGCGTATGGACTATATCATTTCATATTCCTTTTTGAACAATCCAGATATTCACAAGACAGTGCAATCCACTTTAACAGCTCATGCTCCACTTCCATCCTAAAAGAGGTGATGAATCATTTGTGTTAATATACTCGTGAAAAAGATTGTAGCTACACCATGCACTCGTTGCCCAGATTTAGATTAACACTTATGACTCACGTTTGAAGACAGTCTGAACCAGCATTTAACTCTGAGATAAGGACACAGAGTGAGAAAGAACTTCTGAAGGAGAACCGCCGGCCATCCCACCAGCCCTTTCTCTCTGATTGTCGAATTACATTTCCGGCTGTCTCTCAACCTCCAGTACATTCTCAAACAGGGCCGGCCACTGAAAACTTTTCAAATTTGCAATTTCCCCACGGTGCCAAAGCTGCCAAGTCTCGCAGGTACACCCTAACACTTTGCACTGTGAACTCAATTATCACTCTTGTACATATTCCCCCCCGTGTGACTCAGAAGACTTATTTTTAACTCCCAAACACTAATTGATATCCAGGCTAACAAGATACTTTTGATGTCTTGTCAAGGAATAAAGAAATCTCGGGATAGCCTTTGAAAAACGAAGGAAAGAAGTGAAGTCGGGCCATCCTCAAGCACACCTTTATTTAACCGCAAAGTAAAACCACCCATATCAGATTCGGCCTGGCCAATGTAAACATCATCTGCAAATTATTAGCAGAGACCGTAGCTCATAAGAGTCTTAAGCGTGAGAGCAGAATGCTGCGAACAGGAAATATGAAATAAAGGAGATAAAGAAGATGGAGCATTGTGGGCAAGCAGCAGGATGGATTTACTATGACGATAACACAGCAGAGTGATGATAATGTCAGGAACGTGTGGTTGTGTTTGCTTTATCTTGTGTGTGTACCCTCTCTACATCCCCCCCCCCCCCCCCATGTGGTTTAATCCAAGCTTGTTGCTTTTAACAAGCTTTACTGCTTTGCAACCCGGACCCATTTGTAATGCTACACCTAGAATTGAATTTGACGTCATTTGTACATTTGTACTTGTCCTTACCGTCTGGTTGTCTTCATAAAGCTTGAGGTCGTAGCCACTCAGCTCTACGCAGAATATAATCGCAGTTACACCCTCGAAGCAGTGGATCCACTTCTTTCTTTCTGAGCGCTGTCCACCCACATCTACCATCTTGAAGGTAAGCTCTTTAAAGGTAAACTTGTTCTCCACAATGCCGGTGGTCATGTCACGGGAACGCAAGATGTCCTCCACAGTCGGGATGTACTCAGGTGCTGAGATTCTGTCCAGGTCATTCAGGTAGTAGGCAGTGTTGTCCTCAAGGTGATACTCGTTGGAGCGCTGGAAACACTCTTGGACTCCCGAATCGCCCCACAATCGTTTCATTACGCCTAGAAGCTCGGGCGTGATCTCCCCCTTGCTCTCGGCAGGACCCGTGAGGGCGAAAAGTTGGACCGCGTCATAAGCCCGGTCAGGGTTGTGGAAGTCAATCTTGAGCGTGGCGAGAGCTCGGATGATGCGTGTGAGCGAATCGATGGCATTGTAAAGGATCAACGGTTTGTATTCCTTGCAAGCTTCGAGGTTGAACCCACCACTGTGGATGATTTTCATCTGCTTGACAATGGTGCTCTTGCCTGAGTTGCTGGTACCAAGGAGAAGAAGTTTGATCTCACGTCGCTGTCGCTGGCTCTCCGAACGAAGGTGCCGGTCGATGCGCCTCGAGCGCCTGGCTGCCTCTTTTTCCTCCGAACTCTGCCGGCACCCCATGGTCGAAAACACACTCCACAACACGGAGAAAGTACAGGCCACAGACACAAAGCAAAAGTTTGACTACACGCGGCCCGAGGTGAGGTTGGGAAGGAAGCGTAAATCAAGGAAATCAAGATGGTGCCGAAGAGAAGAGGCAGGCAGGACTAATAACTTGTCAAGTATTATTTAGGCTACTTGCATGGTCCAAGTCCAACAGTTTGTGCGTCTTTTTAGTGATCGACTATCACAAAACTGGCATTTCTTGCTACCAGAACATTCTGAAAGAAGACAGTGTCCAAGCCTGGTTCACTAACTTGGCTTCCTTTTTTATATCCAGTCACTTGGGGGGTTATACCAGGGGACACCCCCCCAGAAAGCGCCGGATGAGGTGAGTCTGTCAGTGTTGAAGGAAAGAGTGTAGCTCAAGTAAAAGCACCTCTACGTCCACCCACATGTTATAAAGCCAGTGATCCTCGGTATTCCACCAGGCACGATCATCTGATCTTCAGTTCACTTTGTAAATGTCTTTTCTCTTAGCACTGGTCAGACCTCATCCTTTGTACACACATCTACACACTTTTCAGACTTCTGGGCACCAGATTGTCCCACTGTTTCCTCGTTGCATAAGCCAACACTTCTCACGCAGCCAAAGGCATGGGTTCCTGAAGGATAAATAAGAAGCAGACATTAGGTTTCATGACAGGCAAATGGACATGTGGAGTAAAATCAGTGGTTAAAATAACAAAGATGAGTGAGCATGGACCTCTCGTGGTTTAGTGGGTCTGTGTGTCTGGGTGTGTGTGTGTGTGTGTGTGTGTGTGTGTGTGTGTGTGTGTGTGTGTGTGTGTGTGTGTGTGTTCATTTGACATGCTTGGCTTTGAACATGGATAATCTTGTGAGATTGGTGTAAGTCTGAATTTCTGTTTCCAAACACTTTTTTTCCCAAACAACCGCTGATTTAGTCCCCTTGCTGATTCAAATTATCTCTGAATTTTCTGCCGTACTGCCATGAATTAGAGATAGTTTTCTATTTGTTGGAAAATTACCCCCTGCTGTTTGATCATATCTGTTTTTTTTTTTTTTTGTGACAGCCAGATTTTAATTAGACTATTAATTCTGTTTAAGCTTTCTTTCCCTGAATACTAAAGCAAATTCCCAGAAATCAATGCAGTTTAAAACCTGTTAAGAACCTGTATGCAAATCTGAATAACATTAACACACACACACACACATCACAACACACACACACACACACACACATGCACTTTGTTCAGGGTTCTTTCTCAGCAAACAATGGCACTTGAATTACACAAGTAGAATAAACAGGCAGATACTAGATACACCTTTGTGGCTGCGAAAGTGGCCCATGCTAATCCAGGGTAGATACACACACACACACACACACACACACACACACACACACACACATTTTCAATGTTCTCATTTGGTCCAGACCTAGCTACCATGCTATTTGTTTTCCAGCTATGACTGTGTATTCTCTTCTTACGTGTTTACTTATTCCACTTGATTTCTGCATTCTTGTGTTGCCCCAAAGCAAATCAGTGCACGCAGACACACACACACACAGACAGACAGGGTGCGAAACGAAAACAGATGCAGAATGGATGTCCTTGCCCGTAGACATCACTTTTCCAGCCTGTTGGCTGCTCCCATTACCCGACAGAAAACTAAATCAGTTCAGGAAACTCGACGATTTCACTTAAATAGCTCGATTTTTGTTAAAAGAAATACAGTATAGTGATAACATATCGCTCATATCCTGCTGTAGGGGGCAAATATTTTCAGACATAATTTTCAGGTTTAAAACATGTCCTGGGTAAGGGTTAAGCTTAGGAATGTGTTTACATTTCAATGTAGCACGACTGCAACGCGTTACTGAAAGTGGAATTATGTTCACTTCTTAAAAATAGTCAGGATTCACTTCTCACGAAAGCAAAACACAGGGAAGGTTTTGTCCTCATAATGTCATAAATGGTCGCTGATATTCAATAATACACACACACGCACAAACCTTTTTGTAACTTATCTTCAATGGGAAATTAAATTGTATGTTCATGAAAACAAAACAAAAAAATATGGACTTTTACATTTTCTTCAACTGCACCAGATTAGAAGACTTTCTCTCACTAATCATGAATCTTAAAGGGGTTCTATTACCAAAACCCACTTTTTAGTCATGTTTAGACATTCGCATGGGTTTCCAGTGTACACACACAAAAAAAAAAACATATTCCCAGCTTTTTGTGCTTTTTATTTATTTATTTATTTTATTTATTAATTTTTTATGATTTATTTATTTATTTGTATTGTCTGGGGGTTCGATTTTTTTTCTCCCAAATATGATGTCTTATAAGAAATGCCCCTCCAGCGGCTTGTTGCTCAGCACTGCTGTTCTCTGGAGGGGCGTGGCTCAGAGGTAGCTCATTTACATAAACACTGAAACAGTGCATTTGGAGGAGGAGTGAGACCTGTTTTCACTTGTTAAAGAAATACTGTAGTTAGAGGGCTGTACCAAAAGTAATGCAAAAAGCCAATCTGCTCCTTAGACTCCCGGTTACGTAGAGCTGCAGCGGGGTCTGACCAAATAAATGATTTTCTGTTGTGCTGAGGAGCACGTGCACGATCGCCACTGAATCGGCTATAAGTGAGGATGATCAGCGATCGCTCACTGGACTGATCCATCTGTGCATCTTTAATCTTATTTCTTATATACAGTACAGACCAAAAGTTTGGACCCACCTTCTCATTCACAGAGGTTGAATTTGTATTATCGCAAGAAAAAAGCAGCTAAAGTAAAGAAAAAAACGAGTGGCCATCATTACTTTAAGAAATGAAGGTCAGTCAGTCGGAAAAATTGGGAAAACTTTGAAAGTGTCCCCAAGTGCAGTCACAAAACCCATCAAGCGCTACAAAGGAACTGGCTCACATGCGGACCGGCCCAGGAAAGGAAGACGGAGAGTCGCCTCTGCTGCGGAGGATAAGTTCATCCGAGTCACCAGCCTCAGAAATCGCAGGTTAACAGCAGCTCAGATCAGAGAGCAGGTCAATGGCACACAGAGTTCTAGCAGCAGACACGTCTCTAGAACAACTGTTAAGAGGAGACTGTGTGAATCAGGCCTTCATGGTAGAAGATCTGCTAGGAAACCACTGCTAAGGACAGGCAACAAGCAGAAGAGACGCGTTTGGGCTAAAGAACACAATAAAGAACACAAGAAAGAAAACTCACTGAATGAGAAGGGGTGTCCAAACTTTTGGTCTGTACTGTACGTAAGTTGCTTTATTTGGAGTAAAGTTGCACAAGAACATGAGTATAGTATACTTTTTCTTTTATCTAAGTCCTAGAAACAAACACAAGTTTTATACTCGTTTATACTACGAACAACTTGTAAAGCTGCTTTCTGACAATGACAATTATTAAAAGCGCTATACAAATCAAATTTAATTTATTTTATTTTTAAATGGATAACATTTTTATCTTTATTTTAGCACAAACTTTAACGCTTTTATCGTTAATCATTTTCCCAACACGCAAAATTGTCTGCACTGTACTTGGTCAGAAGTTGTTGATTCATTTCCTATAACTGCAGCTCTGACTGTAGCGTGACTGCTCTATAATCCAGGATGATGTTAATGCCTATTAACGAATTAATGAGAGCAAACGTTGACATGGTGACATTTTCTTTTAGGAGACATTGATTTAATGTTTAGGGAAGGAGACTCCAGTGTTAGGAGTTTGTAATAAGGTACAGAACAATTTTGAAGAGAAATAAAGGGAACGAGGGTTTGTAACCCTGGCTGCTGTAATGTAAGACAAACTAACTTATTTCACTGATGTTCCATAACATTATCTTAACAAATAAAACAAAAAGCTGTCATTAATAAAATAAAAAAATGAAAATTAAAGCATGTTCTTGTACAAACGGCCAAGACAGTGACCTTATACATGATTGACGGCGCACAGCTGTGGCTGTTCAGCTCCGTTCAGACTGAAACGTACACGCCGGAGTGGAACGGATGGATGTTCACAGGCAAAGCGTCCGTAGAGAAGCGTGTGCCTGTGGGACTGAGGGGTAAATGGAGGATCTGTGTGTGGTTGGGAAATAGTGCCCTGGAATAAGTGCACGTCAGAGATGTCCGGGGTTCTGCCTTGATGTTCTGTCCTGACTGTGCTGATGTTGTATACAGTACACACTTGGAATGTACGAAATGTTATACCTTTAGCAAGCACTGTGATGATGTCACATTCTCCAGGGAAAACTGTGTTGTTCTAAATGAACTATTTCATGGCTGAGAGAGATTGTGTGAACAAGTCCGTTCTAAAATATTTCCAAGAACTGAGTAACCAAAGCCTGAACAGATCAGCCATAACATTAAAACCATTAGCATTAAAACCACCTAAGGTTTATGGATCATTCACTGGACCTCTGCAGATGTGCTTTAGAACTGGAGTGATGGATCATTTGGCTGCTGTAGGTTGTGTGTTGGGGCCTCCATGGATCAGACTTGTTTGTCCGGGTGCATCTGATGAACACTTTGCCTGCTAAGCCTCATTCTTGGATGGATTTTTTTGGCGGTTTTGTGATGCATTGGCTTTTCTGGTCTGCCCAGTAGACTTTTCTGGTCTACTGTACGTCCCTGTTGGTGTACAGTAGGTGAGCCTCGAGTGCCCATGATCCTGTCACCAGTTCACTGCTATATAATTGATAATCAATGTTACTCAATTGACCTGGCTGTGCACATGATTTTATTTCATACTGTTCATTCATTCTCATCATTCCACCTGTACTCCCCTGTACAGCCTGGAAGAAAGCAAAAACAAAGTAAAAGCAATCATAAAAAGTGTGTCGTGAAATTTTATTCTGTTCTGTACAGGGTACCTGAGGAAGAAAAGAAAAAAAAACAACAGCATCTGTTCAAACAGGTGCTCAAACCAGCCCTTTTGGGTCTCCGGTACGCAGTGTGACAACAATGTTGCTGCAAGTGCACGTCTTTTCGTTTAATTAGTGTGAAGAAAATGGTTTATTTAAGCATTTCTCTGTTGATTTATTGCACGAGAGGCGTTCGAGTCAAGCCGGGACTTTTGATTGCACAGAATAACTGAACAGTTATGAGAGTTAAATCTCCCTTTGGTGAAAAGTTTATTTGCAGTCTAAGCACTTGTATCTCTAAAGGTAGAAAGATGGATGATGGGAACAGCAGACCTTCATATAAAAATCTAATTGCGTATATAAATCTTATTGGTAAAGGTAGTAAAAAAATGGCAGTGTTGCAGAGAATATTTTCTGGAAATGTGGCGCAGTAAGAAAACCTTATGGATGAATTGCAAAAGGTATACAGACATAAATATTTTTCACCTTAAATCTTTATTCATTTAAGAGTTGCATGCACTTTTTATATGTTTACTTTTTTGTACAGCAACCGTTACCTTACAGGCGTGTCTTTTATCTCTTTGCTGACATAAAACGTCCATCATGTTAATGAAAAAATAAATAAAAAAAACTGCTGAGTACACTGACAATGTCAGAAACGTTTCAGTACCGCCTCAGACCGTTAAACTGGAGACTCCTTCTGTCGAGTGTTTGTGTAGCGGCCGTCGTACAAATCACTGTATAAAAAGAAGTGTGTGCTGTTATAGAAAACTAATCAACAACTTCTGACCAATCAGGATCTAGCATTCAATAGTGTTATGGTCTAATACAATACATTTTACAATAAACTGATAATATTGTAAAAGTAACCTGATACAGCCCTAGATGTGTGTGTGTGTGTGTGTGTGTGTGTGTGTGTGTGTGTGTGTGTGTGTGGTTTAACTTCCAGCCTGCAGCTCTAGGCTTCAGTCACACCCGGCCCTAATAAGTTGAAAGTAATATGTTTTAATTAAGAATGTCAGGGGTGACAATGTCATTCACGACTCAGGAAGCAGGATGAGAAAAACAAATATTTTTAAACAGGATTTCTACATATCCAAGGTAAATATCAGTTTCAGTCCCATGATTTTATTCCATGCTACATGTGATGCTACTGTATGCTAATTCAGTAGTTAAAGGACCCATATTTTACTATTTCTTTAACAAGTTAACCCTTTGTCCACTTTTCTCGCTATTGGTTTTGGTACAATATACAGTGGAACCTCAGATTGCGAGTAACGCGGTTTGTGAGTGTTCCGCAAGACGAGCAAAGATTTTTAATACATTTGACTTGGAAAACGAGCAAGTCTTGGTTTACGAGTACTGAGTATCATGTACCATGCATTCGCTTCTTGTTTTGATGCCCAGCGTCACGTGATCACAACTGAGCCAACGTTTTTTCTCTTTCTCGCACTGCAGAATTGTGGGTAATCATCTCCCCTGCTGGGTCTTAGTGCTCTCACTGCCCTGTCGCGATTCTTTTCAAAGGTAAAGTGCAGATTAATTTGTTTTATTTTTACTTTAAAGCAGTGATTCTGTTAGTGTGCGCTCATTCCAGAGAGATTTCTTGTTTATTTTCCCGATAAAACAGTGTTTTCTTTGTGTGTGCGTGTGTGTGAAACTCAAATAAAAGAGGAGGAAGGGTTACTGTGTGAGACGAGAAGAGGGAGAGGGGAGGGGCTCATTCCTCCTCCCCCCTTACTTTAGCTTCACATACACACACATACACAGTGGCTGTGCACATAAACGTAAACACTTATTTGTTGGGATTTATTTTAACTTTTTTTTAATGTAAAGTGCAGGTTAATTTGATTTGATTTACGAATTCCGGAACGGATTATGATGCTCGCAATTCAAAGTTCCACTGTTTATGATTCAACAAAGGGTTAACAGGCTGTAGGTCTTGGAGGTCTTTAGTGGAAACACCTCTCAGAGAAAGGATTTTTCTCATAACCCAAACTGCCTCTGTGTTACTCCTCCTCCGAATGCACCATTTCAGTGTCCATATAAATGAGTTACTTCCACGCCCCGGCCAATACCAAAATGGAAAATGGACAAAAAGCATGGGATGTATTTCTTTTCCTTATATGCACATTGTAAAGCCATCTAAATGTCTAAAAATGTCAACAAATTAATTTTGCATAATAGGTCCCCCATAAGCTTTGCCAGAGGGCTTGGAAAGAATTCAACCTCCCGTCTAAGTAACTTTAAATAAAAGCATCTCCAAGTTGAATAACCTTTGACGTCGACGGCGATAAAAACCAGGCTGTGTTTGACCACGCGCCAGCACACCGTGCTCCTCTTTTCTCCAGAACATGATTCATGTATACACTAGATTAATATATACATCCCAATCAGAGCATTACAGCACTGTCTTATTCATATACGAGTTATATCTCAGCAGCTCGCTGTAATTTAGTCCTGTCTCGTATCTCTTAGCTTTGACAAATGTCTCACAAAAACAGAGAAATTGTGTGGGTACCTAATTTAATATGTGACAAACAATCGGCGAAGCATGAAATCAAAAGCATAGACCCACGGTTCGGCAGTGAAGCACAGAGCGGCTTCAGACCCTTACGTCGACGTCTCTGAATGTTCACGATACCAATTATCCTGCAGTCGAAATGAAATGAAACACTTATGATACTCAGTAAGGCTGCACGTTGCGATTATTTTGCGATTGCAATTTAATCATCTGCGAACAGTAACTATTAAATGTAGAATTTTGTATTCAAATGTATATATACACTATACAGTATATACAGAGCGAGAGAGAGAGAGAGAATAAGACAAATAATGGTGCAAATGATCTTATTAAAGGGATGTTTGCTAGTATTTATTTATCACCTCAAAAAATAAACAAATACAAATACTAAAAATCTACAAATAATTCCAAACTCAAGCCAACTCATCTGTAGATGAGTGATGGGAATTTTGATTCTTTTCAGTGAGTCAGATCATTTGACTCAGCTTACCAGTGAGCTGACCCTTTTGGCTTTCCAGTTGCAAAAAAAAAGAAAAGATTTCTTTCAACTCATCTTTTATTAGATAATTGTTTGTCCACAATATAAGGGGCAACCAAGTCATAGTGGGACTTTTGATTGTGCAGAATAACAGAACCGAGTAAAAACTCCCTTTATTTCTCAAAATAATCCCCTGCTGCACTTATCCCAGTGTTTCACTGGTACTTGGACCCCATCAAGGTGTGATATTGTCTCACTACACTTGGGCCATGATTAAACTGTCTGCTTTATGTCTGAAATGCTGGCCTCCCAGGAACTCATTTTATGGCCCAAACAAGTGGCGCGAGGGTCACCACTGTATGGGAATTGTGGTGATAACTCAAGCTGAGTTCCTGTAATGTGCAAGTGGCGCAGTGGACAGTATAAGGTTTTTTCAGGACACTGGAAGGCCAGCGTTTCAGATGTAAAGCAGGCAGTCCGATCATGGCTCTGTGTTGTGAGGAATAACTGTGTTCTGTTATTTTGCACAATCAAAAGTCCTGCTATGACTTGAACGCTCCTCGTATCATGGACAAACAATTATCTAATAAAGAATAAATTTAAAGGAGCCTTTTTTGTTTTTGTAAATGGAAAGCCAAAAGTGTCAAGACACTGAGAAAACTTTGATGGTACCTTGATGGTATTTTCGGTGAAACGCTGGGATAAATGCATTAGGAGGAGTATCAGGGGATTATATAGAGAAATAAAGCCAGGTTTTAATCTCATAACCGTGTTCTGGATAATCAAAGGTGCCGGTTTGACTCGCCCCTTGTATACTATCGACTACATTCAATACTTATCTTTAACAGGCTACAGTGCAGCAATATTTTCTTCTCCATTAATAAAGATTAATTATATTGCAATGCAAGTGTAACTACATTGTGTCTATTGATTTTAAACAAACAAATTATTCACGTTTTATACCTAAATCACGTAAACCAGAGAACCTCACTATTACTTACATTTATTCTTTGCCTGTTGCTAGGAATCATCCTATGTGTCCTTATGTAGTTTAACTGAGTGCTCTGAAATGAAGATTCTACTCAGTAGAGATTATTTATTTAGTATTGTGTATGTACAGTGTCTATTTATACTGTGCGTATTTATCCATTTAAACAGGAAAATTGCATCCTGCCTTACGCTTAAGATGCTGTTTATATTCAGAGTCTATATAAAAAGCAGAGATCATTTTACCATGCACACACACACACACACACACACACACACACACACACACACACACACACACACAGACACACACACTCAAACTGAAGATTAAACAGAAAGCTCTGTCCCGACCCACCTTTCATTTCCCCTCTGTTTGCCTAAACCTTTCATTTCCTTTAACCCACAGGTGTAATAATCATCACATGGAAAAAAAAAAAAAAAAAACGTTGCACTCAAACTGAATCTCAGTTCCTCTTACATACAGAAGTAGAGGAACTGTCACACAATTCACACTTTGTTACTCACACTGAACATGCCTGCCTCAGAGGTGAGATCACACCTGCTAATCTGAAAGCAGTTTTTTTTTTTCCCCCAGCACACGCGATGTTGAGATTGACTCTCGCTTGAGTTCTCGATGAGAAGACAATACTTTAATTCTGTTTCAAGGGAGAAAGTGAAACAGAAGATTCTTTAATACTTGAGTCTTTATACTTTAGTACAATATGATCGTTTGATTGCAAAATGAGACATGAGATGAGCTTGTTATCTTTGAGTCACAAGTGAATCGTTGTGAATTCTATATGATTTTGCGAAACGCTATAAATCCGTCTCGCATAATCTTGCTGTAACGGATAAATCAGACTGCAAATTGCATGATAATTTTAGTATCAATTTTGTGTCAATAATATGTTGGTTTAGTTTTAATAAATAATACAGCAAACACATGCTTTGATTGCATTTTGTATTAATCAGCAAATTGCAGGCAGAAAATTGGAATAAGGATGAAAGTGTTGAGTTTTGTTACACAGAAAACTTTTTAATTACAAAGACTGTTGAAGATCCTGGAAAACATAAAAGAAAAAAAAACAATACAGAAAGTTTAGTTTAAAGCGCATCAGCATTCTCCTCTAGCACGTCAATCCATGAAAGAGGTTTTTTTTTTTTTTTTTTTTTTTTTAGAGAAGTACGTGACTGCTGAGTAAACTATGGCACTAAACTAAATGGCAGTATCAGAATGTAAACTTCCTTTTACTCAGCTTTAATATTTTCTAACAGTCCATCAAATGCATTCAGTTCATTCACAGAAATCCCTATTTGACCCAGAAAAAAGCGATGCAATTTGTTACTTTTTGCTCATTTTGCTACGTAATGCATCCATTCACCATAGAAAGGCTATATTTATTTTAATTTAAAAAAATAATAATAAAAAAAAACTTTTTCAGATTAATGCATTGATCTCATTTTGAAGTGAAAAATATCTTGTTAACAAAACAATAAATTTGACAATACCATAAATTATATATTAGAACATAATATACACACAAGCTTAGACTATAGCCTTTAATCCTTATGTGTATTTTTTACTTTAAAAATATCCACACTTACACACCCATTTACAATACCGGCAATTTGGAAAGGCCAGTCGGCCTCCACCGCATGACTTAGGACTGTAGGAGGAAACCATGAAGAAACAAGCATGAAGGAAACATGGAACTTATGTGCACATGGAACAGAGGCGAGAGTCTGGTTACAACACACGTTGAAAACCATGAAATTCAATTTTAATACATCATAAATACTGCCATAAAATTACATCAGTCTTGCATGAAGCTAAATAGTGAATTTATGTTAGGATTGACATTTGGTAGATTACAAAGTTTATACTTAGTTAGTGATATAAAAGAGTTCATTTCGTAATAAATTAAATATTCAAATGCTTGAAGTGTGCTATAATAGAAAAATAAGCAAAAGTTACTGTAATTATGGTTAAGTACAGTAATTTTAAGCCTACAGTATAACAGCATGTCCTGAGGTGTTTTATTCCTCTTATATACGACAGCAATTGTCTAGTTATCCATTTTTATTTATTAAAAGCTTTATCTGTTCCAACCATTCCTACACGAATCTACCTACAGTATATCAATTCTATTAATTTAAGCAGAAAACAATTAAACAAACAGGAATGAATTTGATTGGGGCATGTAAAATTAAACATTATGTGCTAAAAAACAAAAATATATATTTATTTATTTAGTTATTAATTACGTGATTTAAATACTATTTTGTTCTCTTTATAGACAGAAAAACCAAGCTAATAAACAGGCATTGCTTGGGAGATGTTAACCCTCAACAAAACGAGAATAATGATACGACAGCTTTCATCGTCTTTAAACACATGCCGAGTGCTCCGGGAGAAAATCTTACAACATCTTAATACATGTGTGTGTTTATACTGTGTGTGTCGTGGGCGGCACTGCTGTTTTGTTTGCATGACGCCTCGGCTGGAAACCACCTATTAAACTGCGAGGATGAAATTTTATCTCTGTCCCACATAATTAGGCAAAGTCTTCATACTGTAATGCAAGCTGCTGCAGCTTAACCCTAACAGTTCTCACCCTGCTTTCGTCCACCTGATCTCCCACCAGCTATTATTCTGTTTCAAGACAAACATTCACACTGTCTCCAGATGTCTCCCCTATGTCCCGAGCACACTAAACTCTACACCCTTCTGGAGCTCCCTGGCCAAACGAAGAGGCAAAGCCAAGTGCTCGGAGTTCACATAGAGTTTAGGGCCTGCCATCTGCAGTGCTTTCTGTGCACCGCTGACGTCAAAGCCCCATCCCCCAACCCTGGCCTTTAATATATTCTGGTAAACTATTGGGGTGGGAGAAGGGATGAAGGGTTCCTGTGTCTGTCACATTAACACTCGCTTTCACCTCCACGTGACTCGTGGCCCAGAAACGGACAGACATTGATTACTGTGCTCAGCAGTTTGAGTTTTGGTACACTGTCACCATACCTGATCGACACAATGAGAACACACGTGTGAAGAGTTCTGGGTGTTATACCGGTGTTAGAGAGCTGAATAGCACATGCATTAAACCATACATGAATCACTGGAGTAAGAAAATACAGATATTAGGGTGTGACTGTTCAAAAAAAAAAAAAAAAAAAAGCGAGTTGCCAAAAAAGAACCAAGCATCATTTCATTGACAGTGAGGGAGGCGTGGCCGGCCTGTGTGCCTGTCAGTGTGAATGAAGGAGGTGTGACCTCTGTGCCTGTCCCTGTCAGTAAAGAAGGCGTGGCCTCTGTGCCTGTCAGTCAGTGAAAGAGGCGTGGCCTCTGTGCCTGTCAGTCAGTGAAAGAGGCGTGGCCTCTGTGCCTGTCAGTCAGTGAAAGAGGCGTGGCCTCTGTGCCTGTCAGTCAGTGAAGGAGGAGTGACCTCTGTGCGTGTCAGTCAGTCAAGGAGGCGTGGCCTCTGTGCATGTCAGTGTGACTGACGGAGGCATGACCTCTGTGATTTCAATGTCAGAGGAGGCGTGACCTCTGTGATTGTCCCTTTAGGAAAGGTTGCATGCCTTCTCTGCATTCATTTTCAGTAAAAAGGGCATATCTTTGGTGCCCGCCATTCTCTCTGATGGAGGTGTGGCCTCTGTGCCTGTCATGCTCACAGAAAGAGGCGTGGCCTGTGTCTATGTCTCATTCAAAATGAAGGTGTGGCCTCTGTGCCTGTCAATCACATTAAAGGAGGAATGACCTCTTTGCAGGGCTTACTCAAAATGGAGGCATGGTCTATATACCTGTTTTTCACTGAAGGAGTTATTCCCTCTCTGTCTGTCATCTCACAGTAAAAGAAGTGTGGCCTGTCAGTCTCAGCAAAGAAGCCATGGAACACATTAAATTGTTATTTTAGGTAGTAGGTTATTTATACTAAACTATAAATAAAGTTTTGTGTTCTCTGTTTTTCAGACATGTTGATAAATGATGAACTGATAACTTTAAAATGCCCAGCATGTGAATGAGTTTCAAAATGAATAGTGAATAGCATCTAATCCCATATATGAACTAAATAATATGAACAAGAAGACTTAAATTACTATCAGGTGGCATGATGGCTTAGTGGGTCGCACTGTCGCCTCGCCAGACCAGGGTTAGCGGTTCGAATCTCGTCTCCGCTGTGTGTGAGAAGCCTAGTCCAAAGATATGCAGTGTAGGTTGATTGACGTTTCCAAATTGCTGGTAATGTGAATGGGTGTGAATTTGTGCGCTGTGATAGGCTGGCACACCATCCAGAGTGTACCAGGCCTCGTGCCCTGAGTTTCCTGGGAGAGGATCCAGGTCCTATATAGGATACATGGAACTCAGAATTAATCCTGAAACTAATATTAACATCAGACAAGACTGTGTACTGGTGGGACAATTGTGTGGCTATTAAAGTAATAAACAGCAAGTTCACTCTAAACTCAAACTCACAGTATAATAAGAGAAGGTCGGATGACCGTCACACACCAGCCGACACGTGATTGGCCACTTTAATCAGACTGAAAGCCATAAACTGTAAAAAAACAATCTGTAGTCGCACACAAACCCCTTTTGTTTCTCTTCTTGGAAATCAAAGGACAAGCACTGGTTTGAATGTTTGCTCCTAAACGTGGTTTGGTAGAGGAAGTGGCCCAAAGGAAAAAAAAAAAAAAAAAAACATTCTCATGTCATTGTATTCAATTTCTCAAAAATGTTGCTTTCAGTTAATTATTGCTCCTTCCCATTTTCCCTTAAAAACGTTCTGTTATTAAAGACACAGGTTTTCAATCTGACTGCATTGGAAATGGATTGTGGCATCGGAAACTTTAATGGATGACACATGACTCCAAACAGCCATTTAACTGTTCTAGTGAATTCCAGCTCTCAGGATCATGAGTCTTTCTGGCAGATAGGGACGAGAGAGGAAAAATGGAAGATAATCAAATAAAGACAAAGTTCAATTTCAAGAATGCTTGATTTTTCAACCATTAAACAAATCTTTCTAGAATGACCAAGGAACCAATGTCTTATTATTGAAAAATAATATTATGAAAAAAACAGTCTAGGAATATCTCTTAACCTTTCATTTCTTTAAAAGGCCTGGGTTTATGGATGGTCATGATATGCGAATTAGAACCACATTAACATTATCTTGATATCAGCTTATAAAATATATAATCATGTAGCCAGATGCTAGTAAGCTAGCTCACATTTGTCCCAGTATCTAATAGCTAATGCTAAAAATGACTAAAAGTGACTAAAAATGATCAGATTTAAAGTCTAAGAAAGTTTGTAAAAAATAAATAAATGTTATTTTAGTCCTGAGTGAGTGTACTAGCATCATTTACCCCACTTTACAACATAACTTTTTTTTTTTTTCAGCTTCCTACATGAAGCAGCATTCTCTCTTTTGCCCACTTAGATGCTGTGCAAGTGAAATGCATACAGAAGGTTCTGGTTAAACACAAACACCCAAACACTGAAAATGTTTTGTGTTAGCCACATTAGCTTGTATGAGGAAAATTTGATTCTAATTCGCAAGTGATTACAAAAATAAAAGCTAGACATGGAGCACTTGGCTTATTGTACAAAAGATTTTGTTAACTTCAAACCACATCTAGCTTTAATTATGCTAGCTTTCATTTTTATCATGAATAGCTAACATTTGCTATCCTCAGTGTTGTAACTTTTAGCATTAGCTAACATGGTTTGTTACTGTTGTATATAATGTTACATCTGTTAAATCTTTGATAATATTATACAAATACTGGGACAAATGTGAGCTAGCTTACTAGCATCTGGCTACGTGATGGAACATTTAGCTTATTGTACAAAAGCTTTTGTTAACTTCAAACCACATGTAGTGTTAATTATGCTAGCTTTCATTTTTATCATGAATAGCTAACATTTGCTCTCCTCAGGCTCAGACACTAAAGAGCTTAGTATCAAAGTTCTGTCATGATGTATTATTTAAAGTACCATGGTAATACTATGGTATATTATGCTATGTGCTGTGATTACCATAGTATACTATAGTACATAACTAACGTAACTAGGTAGAATTGCAACCAAATACAGTAAAAAGCTACATGTAAGCGCTCATTGTTTTGACGACTTCCACATTTCAGTGTTAGCCGTGTTAGATTTCTGGTTATATATGCTCATAAGTGCTCCTGGATTACTTCTCAGTCAATAATAGCTAACACAAGCTTGGTTCTCAATTTCGTAAATAAACAGAGCGGAAAACAACATGTCACACCAGCACAAAAAGCCCATTATATAAAAAACTCATGCAAAGACATGTACCTAAATTCCAGCCGAAGATGGCTTGTCATATCGTTGCGATATTTCATCAATCACAGCTATGACAACTTAATAATATGCTGGTAGTATTTAGCAGTTTATACTGACCCCAAAATGTGATTAGATGAAAGAACTGGGTCGTGTTGTGCAACGTTATTTCCACATCTCCATTAAAACTGTAAAGGTACAAGCTGGAACACTGCACTGTTCTGACAGTAAGATGTAAACGCTGCTCATTTGCTCGCATAAGTGATTAGATATTAGCACAGCAGCAGTGCTTTATTAATTAAGGTCCTTTTTTTATCCCCGTGACTGTAAATCATTACAATAGTCAGACCTGATAGATGGGAACCAAACTCACCTACAAAACTTTTTACACTCTTCCTAACTGTTTAAACTTAAAAAAAAAAAAAAAAGACAAACGACATGTAAACGTGTAGGATCTGTGTACGAGGGGTGTTCAACTCAAATCGGGATTTGTGATAAAATATCTGATGATCTTTGTACGATCATTCAAACCGCGACTTTTAATGAAATATCTGGTAATCGATTGACGTTTACAGAAGGCTTCGAGCACAGTACGGAGATGAGACACTTAATCGCAGTAAAATGTTTTAATGGTTTTTAAAAAAGGCCGTACATCTGTGAATGATGATCTTAGCCAAGATGGCTTGGAGCCCACTGCAGTCGTTCCCATGAACATTCAGCGACAGAGCCTTGAAAATCGATGGATAACTTGTCGCCAACTTATGGAAGAAGTGCATCTGTCTGTGTGAACTGTACACACAATCAACACCACTTGCAGGAACTCGGCTGGGAGTTATTGCCGCATTCCATGTACAGTCCTGACCTCACTCAAAGCCATTTCCACATGTTGAAGCCATTCCTAGGAGGCCAGCGTTTCAGCAGGCAGTCCGATCATGGCTCTGGTGTACTGTGAAAACGTTCTACTTTCATGGTATCTAAGCACTTACTGGGATAAGTGCATCACTGTAGGGGATTATATACTGTAGAGAAATAAAGGGAGAGTTTGTCATTCATAACTGTGTTCTGTTATTCTGCACAATCAAAAGTCCCAGTTTGACTTGAACGTCCCTTGTATTTGTTACCTAGTTAAAGTTCCTAAACATTCTTTTTGAATGCATGCATGAATTGTTCTTTATTCTGTCTTCTACTGAATTGTTGAAATGTTTCTCTTACTTTATGATGAGTCAAACACTCTGTTTTAAAATCACTGCGTTTGATTTTTTCAGCATCCTACACTGAAAACCTTCAATAAAGAGTAAACGACTTAGCAGGATTAAAAGTAAAACAAAACAAATCACGTATAAGCTATGTGCAGTGAAAGGGGAAAAAATCCTGGAGTAAGATTAACTCAAGAAAATCATGTAATACACACAAAAAAAAACACATGACACACAAACACACACATCCACCTGACTGAGAAACACAAACACAGGGAACTAAGAAAACTGTACTGAAAGTCTCGATCTTTTAAAACATTCCATGATAGAACATTCTCAGGCCTTAAAGTCGAGACACAAAACAAGAAATATTAAAAATAAAACACATCCACACGGTTCAAAAATAAACCAGGGTAAAGTTTTGCAAACACATACTGTATGCAAATCGAGTTTTAAGCCCTTGTCCCAATTTAGTGCAAAGTCAGTTCAAGTAAAACAACTTTATTTTTTTTTTTTTTTTTTTTTTTATCCTTGTGAGCTCTGGCAAAATGCTAAATTTATCCTATTAAAAAAAGAACAATATAGATTTTTGGCTTTTATAGATCTTAAAGCATTTTCCTTCTGGTATTAAAAACTGAAATTAGTATATACGCTATACTGAAGCACTAAATACAGTGGATGCCAAATGTTTAAATACATCATATGCCATGTATTTTCGTTCTCTCTGTGCACAAATCAGCTGAAGTCACCAATTAGGTCTTGCTGATCTGCCTGAAGACTTGTGCTAATTAATTAAAATAAGCTGGTTAAATTAATGGATGGAACAAATATGTGGCACGACTTTTACTTTATAAAGCCAATTTTACTTTTTACTTTCTGAAGGCAATTTTGCGGACTTCTGAACTCTGTACAAATTTCCGTACATGATATTGAGGAAGCGATCGAACAGGCATGGGTTGGGCGAGTGACACCAGAATACTGCATGTCTTTTTGACTCTATGTCCAGCCGGATCCAGCAGGTTTTAAAGAAGGGGCTTCATACTAAATACTGATGGTTGTATAGAAATAAAAAATAATAATAAATCCTATTATCTTGTCATTATAAAAAAAAAATCAAAACATCAACAAAATGTTGAATTTCACTTTTTTTCTCAATATCTTTGTGTGCAATCTCAAAATTACACCTAAAAAATTATACCTAGGTTTAATTTAGCGGCGGCTCAAACAGTTAATGAATGGAAGTTTAT
The DNA here is from genome assembly GCA_011419295.1 of Clarias macrocephalus. NCBI lineage: Eukaryota > Metazoa > Chordata > Actinopteri > Siluriformes > Clariidae > Clarias > Clarias macrocephalus. The sequence continues at coordinate 73,221 of JAAGKR010000491.1, read as the reverse complement.
AGGTTCAAGTCCTAGTGCCCTGAGGTTGCCATAGTTGTGCACCTGAGCATGGCTTTTAACCCTATCTGCTCCAGGGGTGCTGTATCCTGGATGAACCCAGATTAATTATTGGGACATGTGAAAAAAATAAGCATTTCACTATGCTCGCAGATTCATGTGACAAATTTATTAAAAATTATGATAAAAAAAATTGATCTTAATTCTAATTTTTTTTATATTCTTTTCGATTCATATTATTGCATTGCTTTGTTTGATTTTATTTAGTTTGATGCATTGTAGCTTTTTTAAAACCATAAGGCGTGTCCTTGAGTGCTTTGAAAGTAATTTATAATAATAATAATTATTATTATTATTATCATTATTGTTATTATTATTATTGTTATTATTAGTATAGTGTTGGTAGAAAAGAGTTTGCATAAACAGCAAATCAGGGAAGTACGAGTGCCATGGAAACCTCAGAACCTGTCATGTGATGACTAAACACCATAGAAACCTTGCCGACTCTGCCTTCCCTTTTCTGATCAACACGACTGGTTAGATGTGCACAAACAACCCACATCACAGGATTAATCATATTTAAACAAGTCGATAATGAACAAAATGTTCCAGATTAGACAGAGACTCTGAAACATTATAATGGAAGTCTAAATAGATAACTTTGGGAAAGATGCATTTCATATCCGAAGACATGTTAAATTACAGTAGCTAACAAGTAACGAGCGTCTATCTCACATGAAAGCTTTTAAACGTACAGTATAACAAAATCCGTATGTGCTTGTTTCAGATGTCCTCATGCCTTGTATAAGTGGCATCAAACACATGTTTGCTAAAGAAGACAGAACAAAACAGAAGGACTGTCTATATTTTATTTTTGGTTTTTGGATGCCTTATAAATTATAATTATGAACCTTATTTCATCCTTATTCTTCTATTTTTTTATTATTATTATTGTTATTTATTTAATTTTTTGCTTAGTTCTAATAAACCAGACAGGATTAAGGTTTCTGTTTCGCGACATCAGTATCCTCTTTCTGCCCTTTTGAATCACTGTTGTTGCACTGGAGCTTATTTGCGTCAGGAACTAGGGGGAAGATTGCAGGTTTCAGAGAGACAGCCCCGCTCGTGCTATTCACGCTGTTCCATTATGCAAGATCACGCTGCTGTGGCCCTAATGGAGTTATATTAATCCATTAATATGCACACTGGACAACAAACAGTAAAAAAAAACTTGGAATATGGTATGTGACACACTATACTCTTTAACTACTAATAGATCAACTTGTTGAAGTTCATTTAAACAAAACAAAAAGCTCATGGATTTGATTTAAACACTAAATGGTGCACATTATTTCTTTTTTTTTCATAGTGTTTATATGAGCCCCTAGCCTTGCGAGCGCAGAGAATCGGAGATGGTGGAGCAAGGCGAGTGCGCAGGCTAGAAAAACATCCAGTGATTAAGCCTGGTCTCAAGTTCCAACTGCAGCTGGAGATGCTCCAAGCCCGTGTTTAATATGAGCGCCGAGAGTAATCTTATAACACACCAGGCCTCTACGGTCAGAAAAGAGCCAGAGAGAAACGGTCCAGGATCTCCAGAAGCCCCTTTCCTGCATGTAATGTAAAGACGCTTAAATCACAGAGCGAAGTTCAAGAGCGGAGAACGGCCTCAGACTCGAGTTGAGAGGAGGAAGTTGCGCGAGGAAGACAAGGCTCAAGATTAGCATTATCAGGATGACGTCATTGGGATTTACCGTTAATTCCTTAAAGTGAGCCGCGTAATGTTTTTATCTCAGCCGCGAGATACCCACTGGTGTGAAAGCCTGAGGACGACTGGAGCCCTGTGGCTGTTAGGTGGAGTCTTTGCTGTTGCAGCACTGAAATGCACACAATACAGCTTCATATGAGTCATCTCTCAATCGCTGTCTTGAGATTAGTGTCACTGCTGTGAAAGAATCCAGGTTTCGAGCTGTTCTCTGGCTAATACGTCAGATTATCATATTAAGTTCTTTTTAGATTAGCGGACTTCGGCATCAAATCAAACTGACACGAATTTTAGAATGTTATTGTGAGATGGCGATGGTCTCGTCATGTGGATGTGTTCGCTTTGATTTGTGTTTTAGTTCTGTATTCACCCAGTCCTGTTATTTGTGTGTTCCTGATCGTGTTCCGTGATGCGTCTTGATCGGTGTGCTTTTCTTCATTCAAAGCTGCTGAATCGATGCAATTAAATCGATTTTATGTTTGATTAATTTGACTCATGCAAATGTTAAATGCCAAAAAAGAACAAATTCCCTTTAAGGAAAATACAAACTGTTTGCATCTTTAGCAAAGAACATGTTTTCCAATATCGTGGCTTTTTCTTCTTCTTTTGGAGAACAGAGCAGAAGATGGAAACATTAAGTCAAACTGAAAGCCATCCATTAGATTCACCTCAAAGCTTTGGGATAGCGCTAAAAAAGTAAGCATCACATGTGATGAGCGACTATATTTTCCCCCACATCTACATGCTAATTTGTTCAAGATGTAAAAAATGATCAATCCTGTGGATTTTTACTGTACACCAATGCATATGTATGTGAAGAATAAAGGCTGTGCAAGTGTGTATCTTCCCTCACATCAAAGTGCTTACTATAAGTCACATCAGTATTTCCTATTATCTCATTATCAAGAATGATACGTCTCCATCTCCATCTTCATCTCCCTCTCCATCCAAATATTTGGACGGATCCTGAGAGCAACAATTGACAAACCCACAACAATCACATTTGTCCAAGACTTTATGTCCTCAGGGCTGACCCTGGATATTTCACTGAACGCTGCCTGCTCAAGCAGCCTCGCTGAACAATAAGAGTCAGTATTTAGTGTGTTGGCGTAAACACGTCAGTGTAGAGTGTGTCGGCACTGAACAGCTCCAGTACATAGTGAGCTTTTTTGTTACTCCGTGTTAAGGCAATAGACACATTTGGTAGGCAGTGGTCTGGCGACGGAGCGCATCATGACAGTTGTATGATTTTGTGTCTTTGTGTGTGTTAGCAAGTTAATGTCCCTAATTCAGAAACAGTACTACAGGAGCACTATCCATAAAATCGCTTACAGGGTTAAGAACCTGAGATGATCCATTAAAATGCAGAAAAAATATCTGCGTGATGTTGATGGTTGATGGTGACAGATGGGCTGGTTTGAGTACTAAGATACTGCTATTTTTTCTCTTTCTCAGGATCGGTCGATCTGCAAGTTATTGGCACAGGTTTTACACCTTAAGGTTTGGAAGGATTGCACTAAGGATGCCCTGCATCTCACTGATTGCGTGTTATATATGGGACTAGGGTTATGGGCCTTGCCCAAGGGTCAAGCAATGGCAACCCAGAGGTGGCATGGCTCGAACCCCGTGACCAGCCACCCAGGACCTCAGTTGCAAGCCACTGATCTTCTGGAAAATTTATAACAACACTCTGTAGAGTTTGCACAGAATGATGGACCACCGTTCTGACAAGAAAGGTCAGATGCCAGACTCGTTGGACCTGACAAGAAGGTTGAAGTGACTCAAATAACCACTTGTTGCATTCGTGATGAGCAGAAAAGCATTTCATAACACATTTGAGGTTAAAGAGATATTAGAGAAGAGGAACACATTGGGTTCCACTTTCTTTTTTCATTGGATTTCGTGCCATTTCAAGGCCTACCAAAACTAGACAGTTGACGGGGAAAAAAAAAGAAAAAAAAACTTGTCTATTTCAAACAACTGAAATAACAGTATGATTCTGCACTTCATGGCACATGCAACATCCAGATTTTTTCCCAGATTATTTCCTGTTGGTCCCAGTTTTGAGTAGGTATCAAAAACCATACAGATGGATCTTATGGCCTGGTGTGTGATACAAAAGGGGTATTTTGATCTTATGGCCTGGTGTGTGATTCAAAAGGGGTATTTTGGTGGTAGCTCAGTGATTAAGGCATTGGCCTACGGTCCAGAAGGTTCAAACCCTAATTTAAAAATTAGCTTTCATTTTCCTAGTACATGTCCCATTTGCTTTAATACATTTGTATTAGAAATATGGACTTTATTACCTACTTTTAATGCCCAGTTACTTTTCACCCACACTGTATAATGACATAAAGAAGTCCATCTGCCAAATGCTGTAAATGTAAAAGGCACAGCTTTTTTTTATTTGAGGTGCCAAAACTTCTAGTAACCGTTGGATTGGGAGAAATGCTGAGTAATGTCCTGTAATTTTCATATTCAGACTAATGAGACGCCAGTCTGGTATTGGGCATTCGCAGCAGCGTGTCTCCGTGGGGAAGAGCCCCGTTCGTTTCAGCTCTCACACTTAATGTTGCACTCGGCCGGGGGTGCGATTTCATTACTCGCTCTAGATGCCATCGCACAGAGCGAGAGCGAGAGAGAGAGAGAGAGAGCGTTAGAGAAACAATGCATGGTCTCAGGCAGAAAAAGGGGGCAGACGTTTCAGCTCTCACCTACGGCCGTCACACGGCGCTCCGCTCTATTTATGGTAACCAGCGTGAATCTGTGATCCGTTCGTGCTCTAGTGCATGTGTTGATTAGCAGCGATCTATAACAACACACAGGCTTTACTTATTTAGGAGTAAAAGCTTTATTTTTGTCCTGATAATGGCTCAGTGTATAGTGCTAATCATTGCATCGATGAGCGTCAGGGAGGGAAAAACCGCTAATGGGACACAACTGATGTTAGCAAAGAAGATTGCACACAAAAATCTCACTCTTGTGTTACTGACAACTTTAGACTATGAAATTAGAATTTAAAATTTTATATAAAATATAGACTCAGATAACTGTCATATAGCGCTGTCATATAATGTTAGGTTTCTTCATATGACTGCACAGAGACTGATGCTAAGTGTGGTATGTAAATGCTAAAAGACTTAGCCATGCTAAGACTTCACCTAGCACTCTGAGGTAAAGACCTGTTTTTTGTTCTGTTTTATTTCCATTTAAGCATGATATCTCTCTCATTTCCATATCAGCTGGTTTATCTTAGAAACTAGGGCAAGGTTGATACTCGAATGGGTAAATCGGAAATCAAGTGACTTTTTGCCTCTGTGCACACGTGGGACGCTCGCTGACGTCATCAGTAGCAGTAGCAGTGCTAGCAATAGCTGCTAAAACAGGATCTAGCTTTATCTAACTGCTCCACCATCCCCAAGCACATTGTTGCTAAAATCACATCCACTGTTTGAAATGCTCGATGCTTGACTCATGATGTATTTTAGAGCAGATGACGTGAGCAAAGGCGTATCAATAAGTGCATGCGTGCCATTTCAGAGGACAGACATGTCAGTATTAGAGTCTGATAAAAATCTGTTGTAATTAAGAACATACTAATCCGGTCTGATAAAAAAAAAAAATTAATTAAAAAATTCACCGTAGTACGTCCAGACAATGTGTGTATCACTTATCCTCCTTTCTTTCCTTCATGATTCTAAAAGAAGGTTATATGCTGTAGATCGTGTCTGAGTGTGGCTAATGAAGCTAACAATTTACTGCTTAGTTATTTAGTTATGTTAGAGCATGATAACCACTCATGCGCCTAAAAATAACTCACAACATCATGAATTTAGTTGAGACAACTGAACACAAAAGTCCTCCTGTTTAGGAGTCAATATACAGACATTTACAAATTATGATTTGTGTGACGATGTTTATGCTTCACAATATGAAAGAACTCGTAGAAATCTGTCTACAGGATGATGCTTAGCATAATAAATGTGCAGTTTTGTTATGTTATTGTTATGTCTTTGGTCACTGAGTCAAGATGTGTTCAAGTCAAACCGGGACTTGTGATGAAATTCCGTGTGCATGAATGCGTAAAAGTGATTGACATTATGGCGACAGTATGGCGAACACCTGATCCTTGAAAATCAAGAGGATGGAATGGAAAAGAGTTTCTGTCTAAGGAAAACTGGACACACAGTCATTCACCAACACCACTGGCACATCCTCTATACTGTCCTGACCTCGCTCCAGATCAAGGCCAGGGTTTCAGATGTGAAGCATGACAATCTGATCGTACTGAGTACTGAGAAAACTGTCTACCGTGATGGTGTCAAAGCTGTTTTGTTCTGTTATTATGCACAATCAAAAGTCCCAGTTTTACTCGAACGCCCCGCGTATGTTAAGATATCTGACTATGACTCATAATAATGCTCATATTATAAAGACTTTGAACTGCTTTTACACAGCACAATATATTTTTTTGATTGCTGTAAATTCTTTGTTCATGACTTGTGAGTTGATATTGGCGGTTTTGGAACGTATCATGATGATTTAGTGTCATTGCACCCACAGTTCTGGCAGTGACCCAACCGTTTTATTAAAATCTCTGCATGTGAGCGCTGCTACGGCAATCCGGTACCAAATCCACAGACAGGAAGACGGCTAAAAATACAGTAGTGGTGATGGTGAAACATGTATGAAACATGCTCATGGACAGAAAAACAACTTCAGGTTCACCGCTGAAGGTATTCCGTGTGTTTACACGAGCCCGTTTCCAACACAAGCAGATTTCCAAACCGTGCTGATTAATAACATGGGATGTCATTTTATTTCATCGAGGTTCATTTTGAAGGAATCATTATCACATAATCTATCTTGGAAGACACGTGTTGTTCCACGGTCGGCTACGGAATTCGGCCCGGGATTTTATCAGGATCATCTTGAGTGATCGGGTGTGACGAGTAACAATCTGCTGTAATCACACAGTGTACAGTAAATCCAGCTTTAATGGTTACGCACCATAAGATACATTACAGACGTTACACCTCCTTCACTAAGAGGCAGGAGGGATGGCTGAGAAGAAACAAGCTCCTCACGAACAAGCTGTCACACACACACACACACACACACACATACATGCACGCACACAAAACCTCCCACCCCCTATGCAACCTTCTCAGTCATATGACTGTGCATAGAGCTGTGCTAAGGAATACAAAGATTCTCTGTATGGATGTGAGTACGGAATCCTGGGGAGGGGAGGATGGTCCGTTCGTCTCCCACACATGCACACACACACACACACAGATATGAATGTGTACACACACAGAACCACACACACTTGCTCAGGGTTTCAGGGTTGGGGTTTCACAGCACTTTTTCAGATCAGGCCCAGGAAAATGCGAGACTCTGCAGATTAAAATAATTTCCTATAAATCTGAACTAAGGTTTATGTAACGGTTTCATTTAAACAACAGCATGTGCAACTTCCTGCAGGTCACAACAAATAAAGGATTTTTAATTAAAAGTATGTTTAATTATTTAACACATTTGCACAAAGCTACTTAAAGACACTTTACATGTTATTAAATATGCAAGTCTATAAAGCGAAGGTCTGCTGTACTGTGCTTAACGTTCGGCCAATTTTCATATCGTGTTCTTTATACACGCCATATATTTCCGAACTGCTCTTTCAAATTTCATACCACTGCCAGAAAAATTGATGTAACCTCACGCAAGAGTTCATAAAACCATGGAAGTTATTTATTTCACTGTCTAGCTTTCATTGTATTACTACACTATAATTACTGCTATCTGTACTGGCCATCATATTTCACATCACTGGTTGCTATGGTGATGGGAACGACTTCCCAAACGTCTGATTGATGCACTGTGGTCGGGCGACGTCAGGTAGCTCAGTTAGGATCGATATTTCCAGCTTCGTCTCATCATTAGCTGAAAAAAATTAGCAAAAATATATATTTTTATCGCTAAGATCGGGATCTAATTGTTTACCAAATGTTACTGAATTGAACTTAAGCTACACCTGCTGACCTGCTGTAAGAGAAAAGGAGAAAAGTAAGACACTGAAATGAAGAGACAGAATGAGAGAGAGAGAGAGAGAGAGAGAGAGAGAGAGAGAGAGAGAGAGATCCCATGGCTGAATGCAGTACAGGGACGGTTCCTGAGAAAAAAAAAAAAATATATATATATATATATATATATAAATAAATCATGAGGGCCGAGTGAGCAAGTGATGCAAGTGTTGAGAGAATATTCCGGATGTTGTAAGAAAAGGATGTTCAGTGCTCAGCTTGTGTTGGTGTACGCATTGTGATATGCAATACAGCCAACGAAGCAGGCCAAGGGTTTATACCAGGAACAAACCTATCGCTGTTTTTTAATTAATACTGATATCAGAACTGTGAATATCTGCACAATAGAGCCGTGCGATTCAATCGATCTTTTGAATTAATCAAATCCATAGGTCAGTCTTTGTTAAATGCACTAAAATTGCCAAGTTCAATTCAGACAATAAAGATTAACGCTTTGGAATTGAATATATTGTAAATCGCGATGCGCAAAAATCTCATTAAACTGACAGTTTGTTTGTGATTCACAGCTTTACTGGACGAGGCTGATAGTTATTACTAAATATTTTTAACACATTCCATTTGGAGATTTTTTATTTTTTTTCAGCTCTTATGCTAATGGTGTCCATAAATTTGCTCAGATAATATTACTTGTGTTTGTGTAATTTCCAAACAAGACCTAAATAATTTTAAGATAAACCAGATATCCTAACCTGGCTAATACCGTTCAATCAATCCATTTCGATTGAATTTCAAATGAACGAAAGGCACAAAAAAGGGGCCTCTCTGTGCGCCTAAACACACTTACACTTAACGTGATTTCTTACATCTGGCGATCGTTCATACAGATACCCATGAACATGAAACCGAGAAGTCAGACTCGAGGCCTAGGCTGTAGTTTTAATTCTTATTTAAACCATGACTGATTTTGGAATTAAAAACACAAAGCACTTCCGAGACTCATCCTGGACATCGCAATGCATCGCAACGTGGAAGATGAAAGTCCAAACGGAATATTGGAATAATTCACTTTTGCTCAGCGATTTCACAAGCAGCCCAACGGAGCAATCAAGAGACGCCAGCACAGTGACAGAGATGAAGGTGAACAGGGTTTAATAATTTAGATCGGCTGGAGAGAGAGAGAGAGAGAGAGAGAGAGAGAGAGAGTCACCGTCTCTGCACTTCATTACTGCTTTTAAAGCATTCTCGTTCAGAGGCCCTTAGCAGTTCAAATAAGGAAACGCTCCCATCTCGAGTGCCATCCAACCTTTTGGTTTGTCTGTTTGTTTGCATTTTTACCCGATTTTCTCCTTAATTTAATCACAGCCAATACACATCTCTCTGTTAGGACATTTTCCTAAGTCTATTCTCCCAATCCCAAAAAGTGACAACTACTAACCAGGGAGCATTATATTTCCAAGACCTCACAGACAGGGAAATCAAAGCCATCACTTCAAATGGATTGTTTTTTACTGTTGAATGCAAGTACGGTCCTGCTGCAATAACCCACACCCTTGTCCTCCATCCTAAATGTGGGGACCTGTGTCACTTCCATGTGAAGGAAAATCAACAAGCGTGTGAATACAAACAGCGTTTTGTTCGTTTCATTTTAGAGAACAGCCAGGGCTCAGTTTCTCGTCTCAAACAAATGCATAGTCAAAACGGTGAACGCGGTTTCCTCCAGCAAGATGTGTTCTAGCTGAGGTCTTCAGTTTGCACCTTTTAGTCATGCCTCTCTATCCAAACAAGAACGCTATTGTTTTGCTGTTTTTTTTTTTTTCAGGTCATAAACTTAAGCTACATTCTGTATTGCAGTTAATCAGCTGATCAAATGAATGAAACAAATCCTTGTTAATTTTATCATGACACGTTCTATAAATAATCGTTCACGGGCTGAGCTCATAACTCAATTTAAACCCCAGCTTGTAATATTAATAAAAATAAAAATAAAAAACACAAAGGCTCACACTGGAGATTCCTTCTTAAGAATGCAATGTCTTACCTTTTCCAGACTTGAACATGCATGTGTTAAAAGAGGGGAAAATGTAGAGAATTCCTCTCTCAGAAGCTTCACCTCAAACAGATGCATCTAATCTAAATGACAAACTTAAGTGTCCGTGTAACTCAACACTGAACACGAGAAACTTTCCACACACAGACGTTGATGTAACTTTGGACCGGAAGTCATGAACATGAACTGCAAAAACATTTTTAAAAATGATCAGTGAAGACGACACAAACTGAAGGCGGAGCTTAAGTAAGTATTGTAATTACCGCTAGTTGATACGCAGGTCAGAAATGAAGCTCAGCTTAATCAGACCTCAAAGTTTGGGTAACAGTCCCAGTACTAAAACCAAACACAACCATGTCTGTTGATGTTGATGTGATTGTGTCCAGATTGCCGAGTGTTACCACCCAGACCACCCGGCACAATTCTAGTGAACTGTCTTCAACATTACATTAACATTGGACTTCTTTACCGTCACTCTCTTGAAGGACTGGAATCCAAACACTTAGTGTCCTTTTAATTCCATTTGGATTCCGTCCAATCTAATGGTACTGTTGCCCCACTGCGCTGTCATCTAAAACTAGTGTGTGTGGCTGTGTGTGTGTGTGTTTGTATGTATGTGTGAGAGAGAGATTAAGTTCTAGCTGTTATTACACCTAACAAGTTCACTTTGCATTGACATACATTAGCTCGACACATGCTGTCTGTCTGCTGGCTGACCTCCGTGACCTATGAACTTAACAGAATTAAAATTCTAGGAATTTTAGCTAGAAAACTTTAGCAAGCAGTTATAAAGTCTTTGGCAAGAGAATAACATACCCATGCAATACCTGCAACCTTAAACTGTCGTAATGTCTTATGAACCATCTTATCACATTTTAATGAGTTTTATTTAGCTAGTTTAGCTTTTTTTTTTTACACTCCCCCAATAATGTTGCCACTTAACACCAAAATAAAAATTACTGTGCAAAAGACTTGGCACATGCAAGAAACAAAGTAAATAAACTGGTGTGACGACCCTTTGCTTAAAATATAGGTTCAAGTACAATTAGTGTTACTGCTTAGTTTTACTAAACTTCCTGCAGGATGAGGCGCAGGGCTTTATCAAGCCTGCTTCTTTTTCATGCATGCAAAATCCAGAAGCTTTCTTTTGTTTTTTGTTTTTATCTGAAAAATACAGAATTTTACAGTCTTTTACAGAATATGATACTTTCTTTTCTGCCCTACACATATTTTCCTTCGATGTAATACTAATGTTTAGAAATCTGTTTTTTGTACTGACTCAATAATGAAGTCATTAAATAAACATGTATAACAAAGCCTTTTGCACAGCACTGTTTTTTTTTCTTTCTTTTATATATTAATTTTAGGATTATTATAACAGACATACCCTTTGCTGCTACATTTTGAATCTATTTGAATGCTTTTACAGCTTTTAGCTACTGTAAGAGGTTCCCTACCTTTTCAAACATCTCCTTGAGTTAAAACTTACAGTTTTAAACTTAAGCTAGTATTATTGAGTTTAATAGTTTAGCTTTAAATATATATATATAAAAATAAAACATCCTATCAGTAAAGTAGATTGTTATGACGAAGGAACAGATTGCACAAACTATTGAGATGCTTTAGATCCTTGAGCTAATATTTCATTAGAATCACAACAAGCATTTAGCAGGCTTCAGATAACACATTTCAAAAATCCGCTAGTCTGTAAACATCTTTAAACTGGTCGCTATGTCTTCCATTGTTACAGACCTGGTCCTCCTTAACCAATATTTTGGCAAAACATGAAAAATGCACATTTCCTTCCAAATACTGTGCAAACGATTCTTTTGTGTCCATAATTTGTTTCTTTCGTTTTGGAATGAAGCTATAAATGTAGTTAAGCATCATGCAAATTACACAAATTCATCCTTCAAATGACATTAAGCAGTTCCTGTTCTGCTATCAATTAGAAGAATGCATTCATTTTTAAAGAAAGCATACCCTGCACAAATCATATCAGAGGTACTATGTATTATCATCAAAATCCCCGTAAATAACCATTGAAGAACCTTCAAGTACACAAAGTACCAAGGCGGTTTAGCTCAATTTTAAATATCTGACTTATTGCTTAGTACTTAGAACAAAATAACCTGGAGTTTATAATGGTCAGGTAATACAAAATCTCTTGGAAAAAAGACAATGGATAGTTCCAAAGGTTTGTTTGTTTTTTTTTAAGAAAAAAAACAAACAAAGCAAATTTCAGACAGTAAATATGTCTCAGCTGATCGATTACACTCAAGTAAGAACTTAGGTTGTAGGCATTTTATGTTCTTGTAGTTAAGGTAAAAAGCATCTCACACACACACCAGCCTTATGAATCACTGTAAAACCTCAGCACTCTTTGGCGGATAAAGGCTTTTTGTAGCAGTTGGCTGTTCCAGGTTTCTTTAGGACCCTGATAAGGTGCTTGGCCAAAACAGGCCCCATTGTTGAGCCAGAAACAATTAGAGCCACTCGAGCACTGGCCCTGATATAATTTGTGTAAATGTTGACATTTCCCTTCGCAAGAAAATTTCCCTTTACAGAGTCGCACGGAGACTATTTATTTAAAACTAAATATGTTGGAACACCTAGAACTTCCCCCGTCTGCAGACTACGCTGTAATGGATGGCATTGCTTTAATGACCACTTTTTAAAATTTAATATCCTGCATGTATAAACTGAAAGTAGTGCTTTGGTCGCCAAGATATTGTTCATATAATGTATAGATGACTCACAGTCCCTCTGGGACACTGAAATACATAAAAGTCAAAAGCTAGTGACCCACTGTTGATGTTATTTTCCTAACAACATGAATCAATATGTATAATTAGCCAGAGGTCATTGCATGGGTGAACTTTTTATTTTAGAGTCAGGTAGGAATAAAAAATCTTATTCTATGGCCAGAGGTCAGGAGGCCTATAACGAGGGAAAAGGGTAAACAACAGTGAAACATATTCAGAATGTGATTAAACATCTGCCATTATATGGTAGCTCGCTGCTGTAGGTACAGTGATATAAGCTGCAAGACTGGGGTCTGGTGCATTGCTGGTTTGTAATTGACATTGTATGAAGTGAAATGTATTAGAGCAATTGATTATCAGTATAAGTGGAAATCAATCTTTTTAACAAAGCAGACTCTAATGCTGATGAAGTCAGCCTCTTTATTCCGTCCTCAAAATGGAGCATGAAGTCACATGAATGGTAAGGATTAAAACATTTTTTTAAAGTCTTTTTTGGACAGTTATGCCCATTTCTAGATGATCTCATGTTTTGTTCTGTTACCAAAATGCAGGTAATTGTTATAACTGTTATTATTTATATATTTTTATTTATTTGCAAAATTAAGCCAAAAGGCTAATAAAGCATCTCGCATATAAAATCAACGATTGTTTTCATATCTGCATTTATAGCACAGAGGCAGCCAACAAAAAAATTATACACACTTCAGGAAAATAAAAATAGTATGATGTACTATTGTTTTTTGTTTTCCCTCACTGATACCTTTGCACTACCTTTTGTGCTATATTGGTATCTGTATCAGGCTAATGCATCTGCCGTCTGTGTATTTTTCTTAGTTCAAGAGCTCAGGCAATGTAGTAAGTTCATCCTGTTAATTATTTCCGTAAGGTGAGATGAGATCAGCCTGAAGTAGCTGAAGTAGGAATGGCACATATACTGGTAAAAATGACAGTGTTTGGGCCATTTAGGCTTCACATTTCAAGTCAGTTCATGTTGACATCCCAGTAATTAGTAATTAAAGTGTTAGAAGTAATCTCTGTGTTCTTAACTTTGCGTACTGAGCAAAACAGAAGACGACTGCTGAGAAGTAAGACAAACAAAGTCGATAATACAACTAAACTATTTGCATTATTAAATATTTTAATAATGTCATTTTCTTTGTTTTGTCTTCTACCAGAATGCAATAATGAATGTATTTAGACAGACTGTATTCACTATGCAGCCATCAATACCTTTTCACAGTGTCCCTCCTGTAGCTGTGTGCACTGGGGTTTTAATGTCAATTACACATTTGACACTTTCTTGTTTCCCTCCTTCATTTTCTTCTTCTCATGTGACCAACAAGAAAAAAGGTGCCAAAAGATAAGAAGATAATTATTGGCTTTATTTTTCTGTAAGCATTGTTCAATTGTATTCCTTGAACTACTATCTATACATATTTCTCCAAAAAAGACATTTTTGTCTGGAAAATGGTATATAATGGAACCTCAGGGTAAAAATGCCCTCTCTTGGACCTATGAATTTAAGAATAAAAATTTTACACGAAATTTGTAAGCTTACAAATGAACGAACCGAACCGAAAGTTGTGCGTACTGTATGTCTCAGGGCTGTTCAAGACTAGCTTGTGTCAGTAAAAAGCCAAGTAATGCGAGTTTACGTATTTTATGGGTATTTTTGCAGTCAGCGAAAGCTATTTTATATTAGCGGCAGTGGTGGCTCAGAGGGCTAAGGCACTAAGTTACTGATCAGAAGTTCGGCGCTTCGATTCCCAGCTCAGCCAGGTTGCCACTGTTGGGCCCTTGAGCAAGACCCTTAACCATAACTGCTCCAGGGGCGCTGTACCATGGCTGACCCTGCGCTCTGGCCCCAGTTACACTGGGATATGCGAAGAAGGAATTTCACTGTGCTGTAATGTATATGTGACAAAATAAAGGCTTTACTTTTTACTTTACTTTATTTAGAAAGTGTCAACTCACAATGCCAATGTTGCCTTCGGCATGCATTTAACAGCTACATGATTTTTCGCACAGTACGAATGGATTATCGGCATTTACATTATCACTTATGAAAAAATTCATATCACAGTATGATGTTTCACCTTAACCTGCCTTCAGAACGAATAAAATTCATATGCAGATGCTCCGCTGTAGTATGACATTAACCAGGAAAAAAAGCTTTTAATATAAATCTGGTCCTTCCTCAGTACTTGGACCCGCATACCCTTAAAAATACTAATAAAAAAAATTCCCTTCCCAACTGTGTTGGACTGATGACTGTTGGACTGAGTTAGCAGCTTAGTAACCCAGTGTAAGCACTGTATCTATCCAAAGACGGAAACTTCAAAGCACTTCTTGTAAGTCGCTCTGGATAAGAGTGTCTGCCAAATGCCTAAACGTAAATGTAAATGTCCAGAATATGGAAATTTTCAGTAATTATCTAGCAAACAGGTCATTCTAGCTAGCAAACAGAACATGCTAATTGCTTTTAGCTAGCTAGCGAACCGAAAATTCTATATACCTGTTTTTAGTTAGCTAGCATGATGGCACAAAACAGAAAACGTCACATAACGTCTCAAATCTACTGCCATATTTTATGCCGGGGTACATATCTCAAACAATTTGAATAATATTTTCAAGAATCTACTATAACTAGCAAGATGGTTCCTTTTTAGACTTAATTGCAGTAAAAAGCTCAGACTATCCTGACAAACATCACCTCTGAGAAATCGTTTATAGCAAGTAATCATTCTTTGCTAGCTATTATAGGGATAGGCATAAACGGTTTGGAGGATTTTGATCAAATATTACATATAACTATGTTTAAAAAAAAGGACATAATTAATGATCCAGGCACAAAATGCCAGTATTAGCCAGATAGTTAGCAAACAAATAGCGCTACCTACTCAAAAGGGAAAAGCAAGTTAGCTTGCTAATCTGCTGCTTAAATTTTTTTTTTTTTTTACTTTAATGTGTCAAACAAATGTGTTTTATTATTAAGATCACACAGTATATTATGTCCTGTTTTGATGTCTGGCAACAATGCAGCTAGTTTTCAGATGTAATTACAGGAAAGGTCAGGTCACATCAAATCCCATCTCCTCTCAGAGAAGAAAAAATTTAACTAGTCAATATACGAGTCCCCTTTCAGTATTTTGAATTCAAATATGATATGTATTTATATACAAATTAATAATTATGCCATTCACCCAGTTGATTTATACTACAACCAAAATGCTGCAGAGTATTTAGGAGTAATCTGTTCAGCAAGTGTATCATCATACCGTACATCATGTGCCGCTTTAATTATGTCAGGGTTAAATAGTTTACATAACCGTGGTTTTATCATCGAGATCATGTTGTCTGGAGGGTTGACACTTTTAACTTACAAAACAATAAATAAATCTTGAAACAACCATCTGACCGCCCCATACAGATCTAATTTTTCGAGACCTCTGGGGCTTTCTTCTGTTTGTTGTCATGACAACCAGTTCTGGATTGTTGATTGTATAGCTGCGTATAAAATCAATCAAATAAAAAACAGGATGTTTCAGATTTTTTTTTTTTTTTTTTTTTTATACGGTTCCGGTACTGGCAAGATTGAGACGGGTGGAAACGCTCATTGTTAATGAAGTTTTAGCAATTTTAAGACGTATATAACTATAGCTAGCTTGAAGATACCATTAAACAGCAAGTCATCATCATGTGGCAAATACAAATGAGTTTTTATTTATCATTGAGGTAATAGCGTGCGTAACATTATAGCTAGCAATGCAGCTAGTTTTAAGACGCCAATAAACAGAAAGAGTTCATGTGGCTAATCCACTGCTTTTAAATATTCTGTTAGATTTTTGACACAAGTTTGTTTTATGACAGAGATAATAAAATATGCGTTATTCAACATTATATGATGGTATTATACTGTAGCTAGCAACACAGCTAGATTTTAGACTTAATTACAGGAAAAGCTCAGGGTGTCGTAAAAAAATGCTTGATCAGGGGAAAAAACCTCCCGTTAATTTGTACATGGGCGGATATTTAACTATTGATATTTTAATCAGCGTTAAGGGTTTTAATGAAATATTACATGCAGTTCTAAATTTTAAAAAAGACCATAACGGATCGATGATTATCGGCAGGCCTTCAGCTCAGTTTACTGTATGAAAGCCACACGAAGCTGTGATAATGCTGCAGAGTATCAAAACAACCATTTACACTAATGTTACCCTGCGTCCTGTGATGTAGCTGATAACGGAGCAGAGCAGTCGCTCGACATCTCCTCGTCTGGTCGACTAGCAACGACTTTCAGGAAGACGAGGGCAACATTTGGGTGCAAGTCATGTCCATGTGTGTGTGAGTGTATGTGTGTGTGTATGTGAGAGACAGAGAGACAGAATGAGAGAGACAGAGAGAGAGAGAGAGAGAGAGAGAGAGGAGACGTGTCCATGTTTTGTCAGTGATATTGTACTTTGTCTCCTCTTGCCTGACCTTCTGGAGCAGAGTGGTGGATTTAGACTCAGCTCAGGGATCTAGATTTGGACTAAATGATTTCCTTAAGATATTATTTAGTCCACATGTTTACCGTCTACAAAAATCCACACTTTTCTATCCAGTGGTCATATTTATGTACCAAAATCATTTAAATGTTGTGTTTTTAAGCTTTTTCTACACTGACAGCATTCTCCTGAACCTCCCCCAGGTTTAATTTAGGAAAATTTATAAGCATCTAAATGTATGTAATAATTTGTGTATTAAGGAAAGCTGTTGTAGATGCTGTGGGAATGGTTACGAAAAAATAAAGATCAAATTCAGATAGATTCAAAACCAAAGAAACATGCTTCAAATTTAGAAAAGGACTTCACTTCATTAATCCTAATTAGCACAAATTTCTAACGAGATCAAGTCGCAACTGTTGAGAAGAGAACGAAACCACGAATCAATATTTTCCTTGTATTCGGTTTCTTAGAGTTCTGCCATTTGCGGTGTATGTTCAGAGGACGAGAATATTTCGGTTTACTCCAAAAAACAACATTGTAGCAAATAAAAATATCTTTATGTAATGTTTCCATTATAAACCAATTGCATAAGTATTAACCCTATTGATAGCCATTTTTTTTCCTTTAATAATTTCAGACTTAAAATACTTGTTCTTGTAAATTTTGTCTAAATTTAAGCAGAGTTTGCAATCTGAAAAGATTATCTTATTTTCTTAATAAGTATTATTTTATATTTTACTTATAACAACTTCAATAAGAAATATAGATAAATAAGATAAATTTGCCCATGTTCAAGAGATCTTCATGTGCTAAGACGTCATTCATGCACTCAGTAACCTAAAATATCTATTTATTTAGGTACATTTATCTAAAGTTGAATTTATTAAAATTTCATACTGAACTTATGATCAAACAGGACATTTTTAAAACATTTTAATTTATTTCCAGCTTAAAATGCTCTTGCTGGAAAACAATCTTAGTTTATGTGGATAACATTTAATATCCTCATTCTGATATACTAAGTATAAAGCAAAATATAGTATGCATATTAGATGCAATAATTAATTTAAAATATTAAACTTTTTTTTTTTTTTGCACATGCAAGTCAATTTAGTCACATGTATTTACTGTTTCTTCTTATAGGAAAATTCTTTACAATTTTCTTTATTTTTAAAGGTATGTATAAAACAATTTAGGTATTTTACAGTTTACTTTATAGTTTTCTATGGTGGATAATTTTGCTCATTTTATTCCTTTGCATTAAATCTGGAAAATAAAATAAAGTATCTGTCAGAATAAGAAAAAGTAGGTAGTGCAACAGTACAAGACCATTTTAAGCTTACATTTAGCGAAACTAAAATGCTTATTGTGAGTATACTTGTTATAATATCCCAATGAGAAGTAGCAGATGTGTAAATACGATTACTTTGAGGTGAACGCCTGTCAGATGTCTTTCCTGCTTTTGAACAAATTGGTAAATATTCAGTTAATCATTTTTGTATGTAGTTAAAGTTACAGAAGTTCAGTTTAGGATTAGGGTCAGGGTTGGGGAAAAAAAGAAAAGAAGAAAAAAAAGAAAAAGGCATGAATATTTCCTTACACCATCATTACTTTGTTTAGTTTAAACAGTGGCAGCTTCTAACCAGATCAAGTTGCAACTTTTCAGCAGAGAATGCAACAATGAAGTACTGTGTGTATATATACAGTATATACAGTATATATATATATATATATATATATATATATATATATATATATATATATATATATATATATTTTTTTTTTTTTCCTTGATTAAATTGTCTTTCTGAATCTGATTAGAAATTATTAAAGACATTTCAGGACAATTCAGACATTCGAGTTTCCTCGTTAACATATTTTTCACTGCAGTCCCAGAGTTCTGCTCCAATAGTACTTTTGTGTCTTCTTTCACTCTCTCTCTCTTTCTCATACAAATGCACAGACCTCCGCCCCTCTGGTGTCTCTATTTCCCTAACGCGTCCTCATGCAGGTGCGCGCAGGCACACACTGATACCAAGATAGATGGAGAGAGAGAGAGAGAGACAGACAGAGAGAGAGAGAGACAGAGAGAGAGAGAGAGAGAGAGATCGGTTTGGCTTGGCAGATGACTAGTCCTCCACCCACACACTGGCTAGTTAAACAATTCTGTTCATTTTAGTTATGGAGAAATGTTATTGATGAGATGTGCTGTTTGAGCACAGAAAGAGAGAGAGAGAGAGAGAGAGAATCAAAAAGGTGTGCTGATGGAAGTGCATGAATCTCTCTCTCTCTCTCTCTATCTCTCTCTCTCTTCATGATAGAATTGGATAGACATATGCCATACAAAAAGCTTTGATCTTTGCTCAGCATCTAATCCAGGCCCGGGAGGACGAAAGCGAGGGATAGAGAGAGAGAGCGAGAGAGAGGGAGGGATGAAAGACTCCTCTAACAACCATCGCTCTACATCACCTCCTTCGCCATGGAGGAAAAACAGCATCCTTCTTCCATACAGTAGATGCTGCGCCGAGCTCCATCAATCCAAACGCAAAAAGCGACTGAAGCTTGCAGAGGTGTTAAGACGTGTATGCGTGTGTGTGTGTGTGTATGTGTGAGAGCAAAAAAGAATAAGAGCTGTCTCACCGTTTGTCCATTCAGTATCACCGCAGATGATCCTTCAGAGACGGACAGGGAGTGCACGAGCCTTCCTGCGAATCTCAAACATCCTCACATCTGTGTGTATCACAAAGTCCCTCCCGCTCCCCCTGGCACTCATACACACACACACACACACACACACATACACACACACACACACACACGCCCTGATGAAGCGTTCGTCTTTTTCCGTCCCCCTTCTTGTTACAGTCGGTGTGTCGTTTCCTCTCTTGTAGCTCCGAGGCAGTTAAGAGACACTGCAGCGATGGGGGGAGGAGAGCGCGTGTGTGCGCACGCATGAACTGTGCTCTGAGTGTGTGTGTGTGTGTGTGTTTGAGAAAGGGCGTGCAAGCTGAGGGAGGAGTCAGGCAAGGATAGAAAGGAGAGGAAGAGAAAATGTAGAGAATTAAATAATGAGGGAAAAAAACAGAAAAGGAGAAGAATTGATGGAAAGAGAGAAGAGAATGCAAATGGAATGAAATCAGAAGGGAGGGAGGATGGAAGGGTGTATGTTTGCGTAAGAGAGAGAGAAAGAGAGAGAGAGCAAGATGGCAGTGTTTACAGATGTACTACAGTCCTGCTGCTCCTCGGTTGTGATTTCATTGATGGCTGAACGAGCATGTCATAGAAATAAAGAGAGAGCAATAGAGAGAGAGAGAGAGAGAGAGAGAGAGAAAGGAAAAAGGGAGGGTAGCTGGTGGAGGGGAGGGGAGCATTCTGTTTCTGTGCCAACTGCTTGTGCGTATGAAGTGCCACTTCCTTTCCAGGCAATGCTCCTGTCTGCGAGTAATAAATAACACGGTACATCCCGAAAAAGGAAGGAGGAGGAGGAGGAGAAGAGGAAGAGGAAGACCGGTTGGAGAAAGTTGAGGAAGAGAAGAGAGAGAGGTGAATGAGAAGGAAAGAAGGAAGAAAGGAGCAATGATGAGGAAAGTAAGAAAGGAAAGTAGAGAGAGAGAGAGTGAGGAGAAGAGGATCAGCGAGAGAAGGACAGGAAAGGAAGGAGAAAGCGAGGCAGAAGATAAGATGTGTGAAAGGAAGGAAGGAAGGAAGAAGAGGGAAAAATAGCGGGAGAATAAGGAGTAAGGTGGAAGGGGATGAGAAAATGAAGAGGAAAAGGAAAAGAGGGAGAGAAAGGAAATATGAAGGAAAAGGAAAAAGAAGAAGGTACAGAGGAGAGGCGGAGGAGAAACAAGAGTGAATAAGAGAGAAAATTTTCAAGAAAATTACATTTGAGAGGAGCAAGAGGAAGGGAAGAATAAAGGAGTGGTGAGGAAGCATACAAGAAGGATAGGAGACAGAGGACCAAGAAAGAAAAAAAAAACAAGATGAGGAGGAGGAGTCAAAAAATAACGAGGTGGGAGATAATGCTGAGAAGAAATACAAGGGATAAGGAGAGACACAAGGAAAAAAGATGGAGAAGAAGGTAGGAAAAAAACAAATTAAAAGAAGACAATAAAAAGGAGGAGAAGGATGATGGAGTTGGAGAGAGAGAGGACAAAGAGAAAAAAGGAGCAAGAGGAGGAGAAAAAACAAGATGTGCCGGAGTAAATGAGAAGGAAGAAGAAAAGGAGAAGAAGGAATAGGAGAAGCTGCGAATGAGAAGGGAGGGGATTAGAAAAGGTGATGGTATCAGGAAGATGACTAGAGGATAGATGATGAAGCAAGTGAATGAGAAGAAGAAATGCGGAGGAAAGAGGGAGCCTAAGAAAGAAAAGTACTAGAAGAAGGAGGAAGAGGACAAGAAAAAAAGTGCAAGATAATGGAGAGCAAATGAAAAGAAAGGAGGAGTAACAGAAAGGGTGCCATTTGAGAAAGAGGAGGAGAGGGAGTAGAAGTAGAAGGGAAAGAAGGAGGAGTATGAGACGCAGGAAGAGGAGGAAGAGGAGGGGTCGTAAGAGGATTAAAATAACGAAATAAAGGAGGAAGAATGAAAGACGGAATATTAAGATGATGAAGCAGAGGAACAGCGAGCATGTGGGAACAGATGAGGTGTGAGGAGGGGTTGGAAGAAGAGCAAGAATCAAAAAAAGAGAGGAAATAAAGCACAGGGTAGTGAATCGACAGAGAGAAGGGGGGGATGAGGAAGAAGAGGAGGAGAAAGGTGGACATTCAGGAGTTGAGTAGGAGGACATGAACCGAGAAGGGTAAAACACACATCAGTGTTTAAACCGCAATGAGACATGCCCGTGACTTCTAAAAACATGGTGTCGTTAAGTTTAATCATCTACGAAAACGCCTTTATCAGCAGAACAGTTTTCTCAAGCTAAATAGAAGGATTAAATAAAAAACAGAAACACTCAGTTTTCACCTGGCTTTCCTTCTCAAATCCAGTATTTGTCCCAAGTGACGCCTTGGCAAGTTGCTAAATCAGCATGTGGCCACGTGTAAAGAATATTTCACACAAGCATCGTCCATATGCTGCACTTTCTGAGCCAAATTTTGTGCAGACGGAGCGGGCACATCTCCAGAGGGTTTCCGTAACCTTTTAGGGAGTTCCGGAGGGCTCCTAAAGGAGAACAGTACAGCATGTCCTGCATCACTGCATTGTCTGCGATTGTTATCGAACAGTTTAAAATATCAAAAGCCATGAAAAGGACTATGAGTTGGCTAGACTGTAAAGACTGTGAGTTGATTAGGCTATAAGGACTATTTGTGGGCTATACTATAAGGACTATAAGCAGGCTAGACTATATTGACTATGATTAGGGTAGACTATCAAGACTGATAGTGGGCTAGACTATAAGGACAATTATTGGGGTAGACTATAAAGACTATGAGTGGGATATACTATAAAGCCTATCAGTTGATTAGACTATAAGGACTATGAGTGGGCTAGACTATAATGACTGTGATTAGGCTTGATTATAAGGATTATAAGTCGGTTAGACTATAAAGACTACAAGTGTTCTAGACTATAAAGACTATGAGTTGATTAGACTATAAGGACTGTGAGTGGCCTAGACTATAAGGACTATTATTGGGGTAGACATAAGGACTATGATTGGGGTAGACTATAAAGACTATGAGTGGGGTAGACTATAAGGATTATGAGTTGATTAGAGTTGACTATAAGAACTATGAGTGGGCTAGAGTATAAGGATTATGATTGGGCTTGACTATAAGGTCTATGAGTTGCTTAGACTATAAAGACTATGAGTGGGCTAGACTATAAGAACAGAGTAGGCTAGACTATAAGGTCTATGAGTTGCTTAGACTATAAAGACTATGAGTGGGCTAGACTATAAGAACAGAGTAGGCTAGACTATAAGGACTATGAGTGGACTAGACTATAAGGACTATGAGTGGACTAGACTATAAGAACAGAGTAGGCTAGACTATAAGGACTATGAGTGGACTAGACTATAAGGACTATGAGTGGACTAGACTATAAGGACTATGAGTGGACTAGACTATAAGGACTATGAGTGGACTAGACTATAAGGGCAATTATTGGTCTAGACTATAAGGACTGTGATTGGGCTTGATTATTATAAGGAATATGAGTTGGTTAGACTATAAGAACTATGAGTAGACTAGACTGTAAGGATTATGAGTGGGCTAGACTATAAGAACTATTGACTAAGGACTGTGATTGAGCTAGACTATGAGGACTGTGATTAGGCTTGATTATAAAGACTATGAGTGGGCTAGACTATAAGAACTGAGTGGGCTAGACTACAAAGACTATGAGTAGATTCGACTATAAGACTATTAGTTGATTAGACTATAAGGACTATGATTGGGGTAGACTATAAGGACTATGAGTAGACTAGACTACAAAGACTATGAGTAGATTAGACTATAAGAACTATATATGGCCCAGACCAATGTTTCCCAAAAACATTTTTTTCAAGGGATAGAAAAAATGACGAACCATCATGACCCAATTCACAATAAGCATTATTTATGAATCACGAGAAACGTGTATATATACATGAAAAAAAATTGCTGGCCATTTTGATTGCCATTTACAAAATACTCTATTACCTTGAATGGTAAACAAGCAGCTACTAATATGATATGACTGATATGACAGGCTGCATATGAGAAATCACAAGTTCATATGCATGTGTTCATATGCTGAAAACATGTTAATTTTAAAAAGTCAATAATAAAGCTAGACTTTATAAATTATACCACATAAATTTATGAGTTCAGAGATTTGTTTTTATTTCCTCTACCCTTACTTTAACTGCAGACAGAATATTGAAAGAAATCATGACAGTGGTAGAAAACTACCTGCAGTAGCTCCCCCTGTGAGACTCAATGGGTACTGCAGACATAAATCAAAAGAATGGCGGCAGAAATAAAATCTCCTGAGCCCCACCTGTGGGTTGCTGCCCAATGTTTAGGATCCAGTGGGCTAGATAAGGTTTATACATGGGCTAGACTAATAGGTTTATATATCGGCTAGACCACAAGGAATATACATTGGGTAAGCTATTATGCATGTATTAGATCATAAAGACTATACAAGGGCTGAACTTTAAGGACTATGAGTGGACGAGACCATATGGACTATACGTTGGCTAAGCTATAATGACTATACATCGGCTAGAACGTAAGAATTGTATGCGGACTACACAGACTACAGGTGCCTAGACTATAAAGACTATAAGGGACTAGACTGTAAGGATTATATGGGTGCTCCAAACTTTACATTTCCGTCTCATTTAACTTGCACAGCGGTAGAGGTGAGCTCGGTTAAATTCTGCCAGAACGCATTCAAAGCCTTCAAGAGTTTGATATGTTGCTATGGACATAATGTGTGGTGCGCCAAATAGTTTCCATTTCACTTAGAGAAGGTACAATACATGCAAATGTTATCTCTGTTAGACTGCGTCGTTGGGAAACTGGCAAGGTTGCTAGGATTTCTGTAATAATCAGATCGTTCTGTTGACTAGCAGGAAGATGAAGGCTAATCTTTTAGATGACTTTTAAGATGACTAATTTGGATGCCTAATAATTCTACATTGATTGTTGGGTGGATGGTGTCAGTGACTGCATCTGGTGCAGACGATAAGTCTGTTAGCTCAAGCTAGCAAGAAAAAAACTCAAAGAGCTATTTCACATTTCACAATTCTAGAGGTGTGTTTCAGGATGTTTTTCAACAACGTTGATTGGTTAAGTGTACATTTCACCAGAGGAACCAGAGTCTTCAGTTTCTATGATGTACTTGGTACTTCTTTGCAGTCCAGGGGGCATTAAGGTGGAGTTTGGGATGCTGAGTGTGGCCCACTGGTCAAACACATACTGCAGATGAGCAGTTTAGTGAAAACCTGGTTGATGTAATAAGTAGTTATGATCACATCATCATGGTTTTTGGTGTGTGATTATTAGTGACCTGCTATTTGCAGTATCTAGTCTAGCTTATTAAAAATGTGAGCGTCATATTCAGACCTCAGCTTCTTCAATGCAGTAGTCTCTTTTTTCATTTTTATTTATGTATTAATTCATTAATTAATTAATTTATTAATCAATAAATCAATCAATCAATCAATTAATTAATTAATTAATTAATTAATTAATTAATTAATTAATTAGCTGAAATAGTGGAACAAATGTGCCATTTCTGTTCTTCCCCATAACTGTTACAGTTCTCCTGAGCAGAACAGGAACTGGTCAAGAAACTGCTCCCGAACTCCTTAGTTCCTCAAAAACTTCTGCAAATTTGTTAAAGCATCTTATTTAAGATACGACGCACAACAGTATGGGACGTGAAAAGGTTAGTCCTTCGAACATTCTCACCGTACACCTGGATTAGATGCTTAAAGATATCCAAAGAATTGTGTTTTCTTTCTCACCGTTTTAATCCTTGTGCAACACAATTGCCTTCCTGGACCCTGATCTAGTGAACTAACACAAATGATATGTTTTATATCTATAACCATAACACATTTAAGACTAAAATGCATTTCTGTAAATCACTCTGGATGCAGGTTTCGGCAAATGAATGTGAAGTTTTGTAAAGATGACATTTCACTTGTTTTTAACAGAAAGCTCCCCTCGAAAAATTCCTACTCTGCAACAGGAACTGAAAAGGTTCCTGCAGTTGCAGCCCAGAAACTTACGTTGCTGAAATGAACACACCCAGGCATACAAGGAGATGCCCATTTAACATTAATGGAAGGAGTCTCAGGTCTTATAATAGGACAGTACCAAACATACACTACCAGGCAAAAGTCTGCACGTACCTTCTAACTCCATGGTCATCCATGATTTTTATTTCTTTCTACACAGTAAAACACTGCGGAAGGCGTCCAAAATACACAATAATCTCCTTTGAACAGTTGATATTGAGATGTATCTGCTACTTCTGCTCTGTAAAGCTTCATAAAGGCTCTAATCTCAGTTGATGTTTGTTAATTGGTGATTCCTGGGGCTGGTGACTCTAAATGAACTTCTCCTCTGCAGCAGAGCTAAGTTTGGTCTCGCTCTCCTGAGAAGGTCTGACATGAGAGCCAGTTTCATCATGGTGCTTGATGGGTTTTGCAAATGCACTCGACACAAAACTGTTCTTGAAAAAACTTTTCCAGAACAGCTGATCATCATGTCCTAAAATAACTAAGTGACTGTTTGTGTTGTTGTTGTTGTTGTTATTTAATTACCTAATGCCACATGTCTTATTTCATTGTTCTTCAGTATTCACTCACTCATCACTCATCATCTATAGCGCTTAATCCTGTATTCAGGGTCACAGGGGCCTGGAGCCTATCCCAGGAGACTTAGGGGACAAGACGGGTTACACCCTGGACAGGGTGCCAATCCATCGCAGGGCACACACACATACACACACATACACACACACTACGGCCAATTTGGGAACGCCAATTAACCTAACCTACATGTCTTTGGACTGTGGGAGGAAACCAGAGTACCCGGAGGAAACCCACCAAGCATGGGGAGAACATGCAAACTCCATGCACACAGAGACGGGAATCGAGCCCGGACCCTTGAGGTGCAAGGCGACAGTGCTAACCACTACACCACCGTGCTGCCATCTTCATCTATATAGAAATAAGACAAGTTTTGTCTGTATATTGGTCTCTTTCAATGATATCTTTACCTTTCATACATTTGAGGACCCCAAACCAGTCCAGAAAATTTCTGTATGTCTGTCCAGACGATTTTGTCACAGCATCATGCAAAAATAGCTGGACAGAATTTAATGAACCCTTGGCAGTACTTGGGTATTTGCCTGAAGTTAAACCTGCACCATAAATGAAATCAAAGTTGAATAGCAGTGAAGTTATAAGCAGTTATGTGCCAGGCTATGTCACAGCAGCTAACACCTTTTTTTATGTGGGCGTGGCTATATCCGCCACGTTGACAGAGCCAATCAACGCGATAGTTTACCGTGTATAGACAGACTATGAGGAAGACACAGAAAGAGCGGCAATGCTCCTAAAAGCCGCCATATCTTCAAGAAACGGAAACAAAAGGGCGACACTAATAAAAAGCAGTGATGTGAAGCGCCACTATGAGATAAAACACGTGTTGTTAGAGCAAACATATCCACAGCAGTCTGACGAGGTCTGAGATCTTTCAATGATATCTTCACGTTTCGTACAACGGAGGACCTGGAACCAGTCTCAGAAGATTTTCTGACTGTCTGTCTGTCTGTATGTCTGTATGTCTGTATGTCTGTCCAGCCAGATTTCCTCACAGTGTAAAAGTGTTACTTCACATGTGAGGGATGAAAATTTAACAGCATTATAAAACTATCATGAAGCACCATTCAGTAAGATGCCGATCCTTATCCAGAGTAAATTCATTACAGTGAGATTTCATAAGACAGCAACTCATTCTTTTTATGAGACAGAAATTTAAGACAGTAGTTAAATCCTGAGTCAATAAATCAATTGTTTATTCCAGATTTAATAAATCAGAAGTTATTTGAGTCAAGGTCAGTAAGACAGAAGATAATTCTAGAAGAAAGGAAAAAAATCCTTTTTTCTGTCATGTACTTTTGTGGCTTGAAAGATAGACACTTGTCAGAGATAATATTGTGAAAAGCACAAGTTATATCAGAACTCGAGCGGGAAAAGTCTCACTTTTAGTTCTGTGGGCTGCATTTAACATCAGTGCCATGTTTCTCATACAGTTACAACAAACCATGTTGTCAATGTGAGTTTAATACACAGCCTGGACAAAAGACGTTGCACATTCTAACATTTCATTCAGTCACTTTTAGGTTTGATTACAGTCACAATGTGGTGACAAATAAGATTCCTCATGTTCACAGAACAACTCTTTCACAATCTGGAAGATTCCTGTGCCATATGGGACATTCAGTACATTCAGGTCATCAGCTGACCTGAGTCTAGACCGGAACAACTGAAGCAACCCCAGATCATAACACTGCGTCCAGAGGCTTGTATAGTCGACACTATGCATGATGGTGCATCGTTTCATACGCTTCCCTTCTTACCCTGACACGCCCATCACTCTGGAATAGACTCAATCTGGACTCACCACATGACGTTTTGCCATCGCCAATCTCCAATCAAAGTCCAATCTCTCTCTCACTCACACTCATCATCTATAGCGCTTAATCCTGTATTCAGGGTCACGGGGGGCCTGGAGCCTATCCCAGGAGACTTAGGGCACATGGCAGGGTACACCCTGGACAGGGTGCCAATCCATCGCAGGATGCACAGACACACACGCATACACTCACTCATTCACACACTATGGGCAATTTTGGGAACGCCAATTAGCCTAACCTACATGTCTTTGGACTGTGGGAGGAAACCGGAGTACCCGGAGGAAACCCACCAAGCACGGGGAGAACATGCAAACTCCATGCAGACAGAGACGGGAAACGAGCCTGGCCGGGAATCGAACCCGGACCCTGGCGGTGCAAGGCGACAGTGCTAACCACTACACCACCGTGCCGCCAAAGTCCAATCTTTATGCTTTATTCAAACTGAAGCCTTTTTTTCTGATGAATCTCACTAACAAGTGGTTTTTCTATGGACAAACAGCCGTTTTGTCCCAATCCTGTGAGTTCTCATCACGCTGTGTAAATTGGTTTTACTTTCACTATTAAACATTGCCCTGATTTTTACTGTTGATTTTTTTACCATGCAAGTTCATCAAGTGCTCTTCATGCATGATTTTTTTTTCCCGATAACATTTCTTCCACTAAGCTGACGGTTCAGCAGTATCCCTCCAGGTTTTGATAATGTCTTCTTAAACCAATTTGACTAAATTCAGATCTCCTTTGTTGTTTTCTTTGCTTGATGCAGCCCAAGTAATTGGATGCTTCTGAAATGGAGAATTTTTTTTTTTTTTTTAACAAGACAGTGTATATAAATGTAAAGTGTGTACATACTTTTCAATACTATTTAGTATGAAGAATCTAATAAGCATATTAATTTGCACAAGTTTGGTTTATCATAATGTGATTACGTTAGACGGTGAACAAATCTGTGAAATCTCCTCACTCTGCTCACTCGGTGCTTCTATTGCAAATAAAATGATGCTATGGAACAAGCTGTGCTTTACGCTTCATAAAATACCGTGCAGATAACATTTATTAATGCTAACATGACCAAACTATATGAATATAATGAAATGACTTGACATGACTACATAATTATTCAGAGTTTCCTGTGTGCAGCTGAAAACCTCAGGAAGCGCAGTTAAGCAAAGTCTCAGTATCAATACAGCAAATCAGTCTGAGACATCTCACGCAGAGCACCTGCAGGATGAGAGTGTTAATGTAATGTGCTTTATATTACATTTATATTACAATAATACTACTCAATTAACAGGAATATCACTATAGAATTGTATATGTACTGTACATATAATATGTCTATATTATATAAAGGTAAGATATAATAGCCTGAGCAGCTAATAAACTATTTACCCTGAGTAATAATGTTATGAACCCTAGAGTCCGAATACAGTTAGATTATAATCCTGTTATAATACAAACAGTACATGCATTATATTATACTACTGTACTACTATATCATGAAGTATTCTAATTTACGTACTATTATTAGCAATAGCTTTACTAATGATATGAATAGGACAGCACTGTGGAAATATTTGCAGATGATGCACTCTCAGTAACCAACACATGAATCAGTGTTGAGCTCTTTTGATCAGAAAGCTGATAGATCTGGTGCTTGAGATAAGCGGAACTCAAATTCAAACTTTTTTTTTAAAGATATTATAAACCCCCTCTCTCTCTCTCTCTCTCTCTCTCTCTCTCTCACACACACACACACACACACACACACACACACCCTAATCTCCCACCACTCCGTCTCCACTGCCTTCCCTCTCCTCTCTCTTTCAAAGTGTCTCTACACTGTCCCTCCTCCTGTCTACCTAATCCATAATCCCGTGGAAATCAGGCAGGAGGAACAGTGCAGCTTTGATCAGACTCATGTCTCAGTGCTGCGTTAGGCGTCGGGCACATCCTGCTGTGCCCAGGAGCTCGCAGCATGTCTAACACGGAAGCCAAAACCACAAACGCCTGTTAACCACCAGGATCTCGTGTACACGGACTTATTCAATGACTCGTAGTCAACGTCACTAAACGAACAGGAAAGAAATGTTCTGCACTGTTCCCACTGGGGCATGAGTGGTTAGTTATATAAATCATTTTAACAATGTTGGTCTGTTCAAAAAAAAAAAAATGGATGTCATGCTCCTTTGTCTATTTGCTCCATTGGTAGAATTCGTACTGCAATGAAAAAAAAGCACTGCATTATTTTATCATCTTAAGTAAAGTAACTGATGAGTTCAGTAACTGATGACAGATCTTACCCACAAGGCATTCTGATCTGACGCTCGTTCTCAGAAAACGAGGGAAGAAATCTCTCCAGGAAGTGATATATTTATTTTATTTATATATTTTTATATAAATATTTTATTTATTATTAAATGAAAGTTTAATTTGATAGATTCGTATTTAGTTTACATTATCAAATACTTCATGTTTTGTAAATTGTACTGCATAAGTTGGAAAGAAAATCCAGCAGGCTTTATTTTATTTTATTTTATTTTATTTTATTTTATTTTATTTTATTTTTGTGAATCTGTGCCCGTAATTACCTCAAACAGTTCTTATGTGAAGGATTGGAACCTAAGACATACCCATTCTGTTCAGTGTTCAGTGGAACACTTTTTGTGTGGAAGAAATTAAATAACATTTGGGTGGGGAGAGAGAGAGAGAGAGAGAGAGAGAGAGAGAGAGAGAGACCACTAATAAGCAAAGCTAGTACAGACTCATGAGTCGATGTAGATGTATAAGAATTAAATGCATCTTAACAATATGTGATTGATTGTAACAAATAATAGGAAAATCAATCAAATAGTGTGGAGGAAAAAGATGATGTGAGAACAAATAAGAAATGTGTTGAAATACCTCATGAGAAAGATTTATACTGTATGTGAAAATAAATGAGAACTGTCAAAAAATCACACAAGATGTAAATGTGTCAAAATATTTTACATGTTAAAATAAAAAGCGAAAAGAAGCGGTAAATCCTGTATAAATGTGAATTAGATGTACAGTATATGAAAATCAGGTGAAAAATTATGAGAAATTGTGGGGGGGTCGTATGAAAATAAGAACAGATGCATTCGAGGTAAAAAAAAAAAAAAGCTTATATATACAGTATATTATGTATATTGCATATAGAAATAAGAAAATATAAAAAAAAAAAACATAGATTAAAACAAGGCGGCACGGTGGTGTAGTGGTTAGCACTGTCGCCTTGCACCGCCAGGGTCCGGGTTCGATCCCCGGCCAGGCTCGATTCCCGTCTCTGTGTGCATGGAGTTTGCATGTTCTCCCCATGCTTGGTGGGTTTTCTCCGGGTAGTCCGGTTTCCTCCCACAGTCGGTTATGTAGGTTAGGCTAATTGCCGTTCCCAAAATTGCCCATAGTGTGTCTGTGACCTGCGATCGATTGGCACCCTGTCCAGGGTGTATCCTGCCATGTGCCCTATGTCTCCTGGGATAGGCTCCAGGCCCCCCGTGACCCTGAATACAGGATTAAGTGGTATAGATGATGAGTGAGTGAGATTAAAACAAAAGATAAATATTTTTATATGTTCAATATTATTAGAAATCATGAAATTAAAAAGAATCACATAAACTATGAATTATTGTAAAAAAAGTGAAAAATGGAAAAACTAAATCCTGTGTCAAAGTAAAAACAGATGAAGAAAAATGGGAACAAATAAAGAGAAATAAATTTTAATTGAATGTTTAATTGTATGGAAGCAAAAACATAACATTAAAATAAATGACAAAAGTAACAAAAAATATGATGAAAATAAGAACACATGCAAAACATAATGAAAAAATGTGAGTTACAGTAAGTGTAAAATATGTGCATTTTTCTATGTTAGAATTTTTAAAAACAGAGAAATTTGGGGGAAATTTTCATTGCAGAAATGGTTTTATGTACAACTTTTTTGTAACATTCTGTTGCTGCTTAAATTAATACAAATATTACCAGCAGTGATTATGATCATGATGTTCATCGCATATGTGGATCTGCTGTTCTTGTTCAACTGATCACGTGTCCTTTGGCATATTGTACATTATAAAGTCTTTCTAATATTGGTACAGTGAGGCTTGTTTCTGAGTTTGGCTTTAGGGCATTGTTCATCAGTCCATGCTTAATGCGACCATTCACTCTGTGTGTGTGTGCGTGTGTGTGTGTGTGTGTGTGTGTGTGTGTGTGTGTGTGTGTGTGTGTGTGTGTGTGTGGACACATTATACTCTGAGTGTATGTTGTTTTGTAGTTCACTTTACACATGACTGTCCCTGTGCCTCTGCTGGCAACCTTCATTCTACACAATGCCCAAAAGAGATTAAGCGTGTCCATGTTAGACAGGCACCATGTTAGGGCTTGTTCTGAGTCCAGAATGTGTCTGCTCCGTGTCGTCACATGCAGAATGAGGTCCCTCTGGACTCCGCCTGTTTGTTTTTCATCCTAAACACTTTAACATGCAATTTTACAGTGCAGGAGATCCTCTGAATGCTGGTATGTGTGGTCCATAATTAATCAGCTATGCATGGCACGCCACTCTCCAACCCATTCAACTGGTTCAACTGCTGCTGCTTTTATAACACACACTACATTTAATAATGTTCAAAACATAAACATAGATGCTGACAGGTTTTACGGTTGGTTACATCCTGCAAAAAACATTCGTTTATCATTTCTGTAGTAACAACTCATTCACTTTCACGGTGAATCCTATAGATAAGCTGTTCATAATAATGAATGAGTTTGTTATTGTACAAAGCAGAATGTATAACTGAAGGAATGTCGTGAAATCTCAGTCATCCAGGAGAGATTATCTGGAAGTCATGTCAAACTGGACTTCTTTCTTGCTAGGCAGAAATGCCTCACTACTCATTAATTCTTCAGTCTGAGGGAAGTTGGTAAGCTCCATCTATTTGTATCCTCCAGGGTTAAGGATCCCCCCCTGCCTGAAAAGGCTTGTTAGGTGAACGATGGAGAAGGTGAGAGTAGGTGAGAGTAGGTGAGAGAGTCGTTAGAGAGTAGGGGAGGGAGCGTGTTGTTAAGAAGAACCAGTAATAAGGAGAGATCTTTCCTGGTGGACCTGTGAAGAGGCAGAGAGACAGGTTGGGTCTTAGACCTTTATCTCTGTTAAAAGAAAGATTTTTCACTTGAAAATAGATTGCATCTTTTACCCCTCTCTCAAACAATCTGTTCTCTTCGTACAAGTTTTGTTCATTATCATCCTCAAATGTGCATCCTTTGTCCTTCAGTTCAAGGTGATTTGCTTGTCACTCCTTCTAATCTGCTACATCCTCTTATGTAGGGGCTTATTTGTCTCCTTCACTGCACTGGACCGTCTATATTATATTGCTCTTCTCATGTTTTGATGTCACTGTTTTGGTTGTCCAAGATTCTGTGTTAGTGTGTTGGTGGGTTTGAAGTGAACTGGTATATGGTGTTTTCCACACAGAACACAGGTTGGAAGAGGAGAGCACCCTCTCCTGATCTGTTCTCTCTTGGACCTATGTCTCAATACCACCTATTTCACTTACAGAGGTGACTTCTACTGACTGAAATATGGCTGCACCATGGGCTCCCCAGTGTCACCTCTGGCTAATCCACACATGGAGGAAGTGGAGAAGACAGCGGGAGACATCCTTCCTTGGGAGTGTACCGACCCATTGGGTGGGATATGTGGATGACACTGCGTTCACAGAACATACACTATATGGACAAATGTATTTGGCCAAACCTGCCAATATTGAATCCAGGCCCCTTATCCCCAGTGAAGGGCAATCTTAATGCTTGAGTATACCAAGACACCTTGGACAATGCTATGCTTCCAAATTTGTGGCAACAGTTTGTGGAAGGCACTTTTCTATTCCAACATCACTGTGCCACAGCACATAAATCAAGGACTATGAAGACCTGGTTTGTTGAGTTCAGTGTGGAGGAACTTGACTGGCCCAAACATAGAGCCCTGACCTCAACTCCATTGAGTACCTATGGGATGAACTGAAACAGAGATTGCG
The DNA here is from genome assembly GCA_011419295.1 of Clarias macrocephalus. Lineage (NCBI taxonomy): Eukaryota > Metazoa > Chordata > Actinopteri > Siluriformes > Clariidae > Clarias > Clarias macrocephalus. The sequence goes on along the minus strand of JAAGKR010000491.1, from coordinate 38,917 downwards.
AGCCAGGCCTTCTCGTCTAACATCAGTGTCTGACCTCATAAATGCTCTACAGAATGAGTGGACACAGATTCCCACAGAAACACTCCCAAGATTTGTGGACAGCCTTCCAAGAAGAGTGAAAGCTGTTATAGCTGCAAAAAAGGGGACCAACTCTATATTGAAGTATATGTATTTGATAACAATGTCATTGTAGGTTTGGCCAAATATTTTTGTCCATTTAGTGTATCAACACAACTGATATTAATACAAAGCCCACCAAAGACAACACCAAGGACAATAGATTGGCCTTCCTGGACTGTGCAGTTCTCATAGGGACTGATGGGAAAGTCTACAGGAAAGCCACAAACAGACCAATACTTGCGGTTTAACTCCCACCACCCACTGCAACACAAATTATGTGTCATCAGGATGGTGCACCACAGGGCAGAAAACATCCCCACCTCCACTCAAGCTAAAAAGAAGGCATACAAGCATCTAAAGACCGCTCTCAAGGCCTGCGGATGTCCTAAGTGGGCTTTTAACAAAATAGCTTCCATATCCAACAGAAGGACAACAGAGAGAGGTGTGACCCAGACCCAGTGGGAAAAAATCTTATCATCCCTTATTTGGCTTTAGTGTCAATGAAGCTAAAACGGATTGGAAACGGATTGGAAACACAACATACTAGTTCACTTCGAGCACACCAACACACACAAGACTCGACCACCCCAAAGTCTGGACACCAAAACATAAGAAGAACAATATAATATATGCCGTCCAGTGCAGGGAGGAGTGTTCAGAGAAGCAACATCTCAAGGCCAGAATCAGAAGTGTACCTTTATCTGAAGGACAAAAGACTCACATTTGAGGATGATACTGTACAAATCTTCTACAGAGCGTATAGATGTTTCAAGATGGATGTAAAAGATGCCATCTATATGCAAGTGAAAGAATCCTTCTCTCAACACAGGTGGTCTCAGGAACAAGTTTTTTCAAGCTGCCCTTTCAACTATCCCCAAGAAAACCTTCTTTACGGCTCCACCAAGAAAGCCACAGCTAAGGATTCCATGTAATCTTTCTGGTCGTTACAGGGTAACAACTCTCCCTGATCTCTCTCGTTTGCTGATTCTTCTTAACACCTCTGTCCCTGTCAAACAACCCTCCTCAGACTCTCACATTCTCAGATGTTCAGCTAACAAGCCTTTTCGGACAGGGAAGGATCTTTGACTGCAGAGGATACAAATACTGTACGTGGAACTTACCAACTTCCCTCAGACTGAAGAAGCCACTTGAATGAGTAGTAAAACATTACGATGTAACAAGAAAGAAGTTTAGTTGACATTATTCGACTTCCAGATATAATTGAAGGAGTCTTCAGTGTCCACGTGTTGTAACGTTAGTTTTCCACCGTAGGCAGGTCTTCAGAAGAGAAGACAGCAACGTCAAGAGAGAAAAAAAGAGAGAAAAGAGAGAAATCGTGAGAAGAAACTTTAAACTTTTTAACCAAAAGAGATAGAAGTATATTGTACGTATGTTGTCTATGGATTGGCACGCCATCTGGGGTGTACCCCACCTCATGCCCTCAAGTCTCCTAGGATGGGCTCCAGGCTCCCTGCGACCCTGTACACAGGATAAAGTGGTATAGACGATGAGTAAGTGAGTGAGAGTGTGTTGTCCTTTACTATGTTCACAAAAAAATGTTTTGTCCTTGTGTAGTTTTTGCATATTAATTTTACCTCAATTTTACAAAAGTTAGTAAATTGACTGAATTCTGTTGAATGATTTTAACACAGACTGACATATCGTTTGTTCATTGTTGTTGAGGTTCAACTTACATATTTCATATGAGTGGAAATTCTGCCACTTGAATATGTTATGATAAAAGTGTATACCATACAATCTATCATCTGCTGGAAATAAAATCCTTTGGAAAGTGCTGTTATTGGTAACTCTTATACAGTATGTAACAGATTTTTTCACCTACTGTTTTGCGTGTCACATATCCTTTGTCCCTGTTTTTGTGTGTGTGTGTGTGTGTGTGTGTGTGTGTGTGTGTGTGTGTGTGTGTGTGTGTGTGTGTGTGTGTGTGTGTATGTGTGCGCGTGTTTTGACTCTTCTGGTCTGTAAGTCCTTTATGTTGCTGGCATGCAAATAACCAGTCACATTGTATTCACCTGCACCTTGTTCTGATTCGTTAATTCATCTGTTTAAAATCTGAGTTTCATTTCAGTCCGTTGTCATCAGTGTTATGTTCGCTGTGGTCTATGCCATTGTTGTTGCTGCTCTAAATTGTGTCTTTGCTCTCTTGTTGTTATTAGCATTAGCTTGTTGATTAGCATTAGCCTTAGTTCACGCACAGATTTCATGATGCTGTTCAGATTTCAGAATAAAGAATCATCTGCACTTGCATCCTGCCTCGACTCCTTAATTTGTGACGATGCCGACTAACTGTGTGCACCATTTATCTGAATACATCCAATCAATAGAATTTTTGGAAAACATCAACGTATCGATCCTAGCTTTTTGTCACATACGGAATAAAGTCTCTGGATCCAGTTAGATGTTTGATTTCTCCATAATAATACTAGATGTGAAGAGAAAAGATTCCATTGGAGATCACCTACTGTACCATGACTGGACATCAGTGTAATCCAAAAAGTGACTGAAAAAATTTTGGAATACAGTGGAACCTCGGATTGCGAGTAACATGGTTTACAAGTGTTCTGCAAACCAAGCAAAGATTTTTAATAAATGTTTAATTGGAAACCAAACAAGTATTAGTTTACGAGTGCCGAGTATCATGTATCACGCATGCGACTCTTATTTTGACACCGCGCGGCAAGTGATCACAACTGAGCCAATGTTTTTCTCTCTCTTGCTTTGAAGAATTGTGGGTAATCGTCTCCCCTGCTCCCCCGGGTCTTAGTGCTCGTCTCTTACTGGTATAATCAACGTCTTATATGTGTGCACGCATGTAATTTGACACAGACACAGACACACACACACACACACAGACACGCTTTCTTCACACAGAAAACTCAGCTCTGTCGCGATTCTTTTCAAAGGTAAGGTGCTGGTTCATTTTTTTTTTTTACTTTACAGCAGTGATTTCGTTAGTATGCGCTCACGCAAGTGTCATTAGACAGATTTATTTTTTCCCGTTAAAACAGTGTTTCCGTTGTGTGTGTGTTTGTTGTGAAACTTAAAAAGCGAGGTGGGGGGAGGGAGGAGGAGTTTTACTGTGTAAGACGAGGTGAGGGAACGGGCTAATTCCACACACACAAATACAGGCATCGGCGCACACAAACGGAAACACTTATCTGTCGAGATTTATATTTTAAAAAAAGTGGAGGTTAATTTGTTTTATTTTTACTTTAAATATTGTATCAATTATTTTTATGTATTAATTTTTTTGGGCAGTGGAACGAATAATTTGGGTTTTCATTATTTCTTATGGAAAATTTTGATTTGGTTTACGAGTGTTTTGTAATACGAGCCCGCTTCCGGAACAAATTATGCTCGTAATCCAAGGTTCCACTGTATAGTCAAATGTAATAAGCATCTTTTAATATAAGATTACAAAAAACCCGAATATAGTCATTGAGTCCATTTCTAGACATTTATATTAGTTTCATAGTAGCTTCTTGTTCTATGAGCGCACATTTTAAGCATTTGTTTTTAGAAAAAGTTGAACTGATCTTGCTGCACGGTGGTGTATTGTTTAGCAGTTTAGAGTTTGGGTTTCATCTTGGTACTCCAGTTTCCTCCTACAGAAAAGGAAATGACATGCAGATTAGGCTAATTGTGAATTCCACAATGTGCGTACATGTAGAGACCAGGGTGTACCCTCCCTACTGCCCTGAGTTCCCTAATTATTTTTATCATTACTATTATGATTAAAGCCAGCGGTGTCTCAGTCTGAAGGCTCTGATCAGATCAGAAGCTTGGCGGTTGAATCTCCACCACAGCAAAGCTACCATGATTGGGCCCTTGAGCAAGGCTCTTAATGTCCCTCTTCATGGATGCCACATCATGGCTGATCCATTGGACGTTCACGTGTTCGGTCCCCTGAAGCTATAATATTGTTTTCTTTGCTTCCTGAGAAAAACAGGGTCTGGATGGAAACAGAATTTGTGATTCTTCAGCTTATCTCAACAATCCACTTTCTGTTCTTACTCTGATTATCAGGCACTAGCAATCTATCTTAACCATTGTAAATTGTCTGTGTAAGCACCTTTAACAGTCGACTTTTTTATGTGAAACACAAATTTAAAAATTCAAAAGTACCATAACATTTGCTTATACAAGCTCTAAAAGGAGGAAGTGGGGACCAGTACGGGTTTCCCCTAACATACCAAATCTCCTCTCTACGACCACTTGAGTGATCTTCAAAACAGCCTGTCATGATCGACACATGTTCACTGATGATGCAAATCCAGGTGCTGCCAGGGAAAACTGTAATTCTCTTCCACTTCTTTTGTATGACTGTCTCTGCCATCATCTGTTCCGGCAAAGCCGTGGTTTTTATCAAGGGTGTTAATCAGCTCCCTGGGGCTGAACATCCGATTAACGGATCCAGATCTTGACATCTTTCTCATGGTCTGTGTTTTATCTCTTTTCCTTCTCTTATCCTGTTCCAGAATTGAGGGCCTTCAGTGCTCTAAAGCCACTTTTAATGCTCTAATAAGGCTTAAAGAGGCGGTTAGGATGTCCATCCGTTTCTTTTTCTATCTGTCTTACTTTAATAACTGACAGCCTAAGTCTAAGTTGCACTTATCTATTAATAAAACCTTTAGAAAAAGCATACATGTAGTGACTGAGCTTTCTAGCTCTGAGAGTTTTAGGCTATGAGTGAGTACATAGATCAGTTGGCAGAGATGTTTCACAGGTAAAAGGGCATCAGTTTAAAGTTTTATTATAACTTTTACATTTTCTTCAATGTTTTTCAACAACCACACCCCCCTCCCTCCACCACCACCACCACCAAAAAAAAAAAAAAAACTGACAACAAAAAAAAATTCAACAGGGAGGCGAAGGTCTATCACATGCTTCGTCTCAGACACAAGTATTATGAACTGCTGCACACAGGAATTACGTGCAGACACATGATTTTCTACACCACTGCTCCAAGTAACATGAGATTGAACTAACCATGCATAGTTTTATGTTTTAATGTAATTTGAAATTATGTGTTTCATATAAAAATCACCCCGTACAGTTGTCATGAATGGGAAATCCAGTTATACAGACCAAAACTATTTTTGTATCAATCTGCAAAGGTTTATTTCTAGTAAAGTTGACCATTTTAACATGGGGGTCTACGGAGATTGACTCTGCACATTTTGTCATACAGGTTATTGTGGTGAGCAGTAAAAGCTTCTTGGTTCATCCATCAGATGTAGGAAGAAGTAAGGCTGGGCCTGAATTCTTTCTAGCAGAGACTTCATGCAGTCTATCAGTGCCAGTCATGTAAGCTTTATAAGAGTAAACCATCAAAGATTTGATCTCCATCCTGAACAAATCATGTCAATTACAATTGTAGGTGGATTGATGCTTAACCATTCTTTTTCTCCAAAGTACCCTTAAAGAAGATTAAGAAATTTACAATGGCTTATCCAATAAAGGTACAAATTAAACAAAATTGCAGATGGAAATGGAAATTTTAATGGGATGTGTTTTGTGGTTGAATGGAAGGGTTATGATTTTAGTCTGTTTTTTTATTTTTTTTATTTTTTTTTTTTGTGGAAACACAACATGATGCTCGTACAGCGGTATGGACCTGAAACATTTAAAAAGTTTAAATTGTGTCTGCAGCTGCCTAATTGCCTTTAAGCGTGTGTCTAACACACCACATTTGTCTAATGTGGTGTAAAATCATGTTTACACCACATGATTGTTATCATGCTATCGATGAACCATGTACACTGGAGATGAACGCTAAAAGGTTTCTTCTGAAGCTGTTTGATTGATATTTGATATTAGTGCTCTGACCTAATGGTGTCACTAGTGCTTTCATTGGTAATTAGTAAGTTCGTGGATCAGAAGCCATGACTGCCGTAGACATCGACCCTAAAGTAAATGGGATCGGTCAAATGCTCCAGACGTGCCTTATAGTGCGTAACAGCGGTGCAGTGATAGCTCAGTGGTTAATGCTTTGGAGTGCTGATTGGTGGATGTTTAATTCAAACAAACTCTGTTGGATAAAAGTGCCTGCCAAGGGCACAAATGGAAATCCATTTTTCTCTGTTATAGAACCCCAGGCTCTTTGATGGAAATGTCACTAAATTATAGTAAAATACACCAGGGGAATGGGCAGGGCTGCTTCTGAACCTCTTGGGAATCATCATAACTAACTTCTACCCCAACACCTTAGCCCAGAAGATTGTGGATTTAACGCATTCGATTTCAGAAGTGGGGCCTTAGAATTATGTCATTTTCATCCTCTTTGCATTCAAGCTACAAAGTAGTGGAATGTGGTGGTGTATGTTGTTAAACTAAGAGGAATTCAAGGTCAAGTTTTCAAATAGGAATTAAGGGGTTTTTTTTTCTTTCTTTCTTTTTCTTGGTCAGAGGTCGGGAATTAAAACTTTCAGTCTCTACTCAGTCACAGTAGCAGATTCAGCCAAGAAGTTTGCAGTTGCTACCTAGAGACGTTGATTTCCGTGTGTACAACGATTATCTCCTAACTTTAAAGTGGCAATCGGTATAGTAATGTATTAGCTCCTCCTCCAGAGCTCTGCCAATCTTGGTTCGGCTTAAGATATGTGTGTTTTCCACCACAATCATGAGCCAGATAAAGGGGTTACTGAACATGAACATGGGCATGGGTATCTCAGAAATAAAGGCATTGAACTACTGCTCTGAAGGTCCCAGGGTCAAACCCCAGCACCGCCATATTGCCACTGTAGGGCTCTTGATTAAGGCCCTTAACCCTCAACAGCTCATATCTATAATAAGATAAAAATGTAAGTTGCTCTGGATGAGGGCATCCTCCAGATGCCTAAATGGAAATTATTGTATATGAATGCTAAAAAGTTTGACTGCTAACAAGGTTGTAATTTATTTATTTACCTCATTAAAATGTTGCAAACTCACCAAATCACATTAACTTGTTTCGTTAACTAGCAGTCACAGCCGCCACTTGCAGCTTTCTTACCTGAGCTTCATAAGTCAACAGCTAGCAGCAGGATTTGTGTTCAATTGAATTATGCTACCATGTGTATGTCTATCAATGTACATTAGGGTGGTGGGGTGGGGTGGGGCTGGGCTGGGCGATGCTAATAATTATACTGTTGTTACATATCAGAATTTAGGTTTGAATGCATACCTATGCTTTCAACTGGCTTGATTAATTCATAAATATCGAATCAGTCCATGATGGAAGACATTAGCATAATGGCTAAAGGTAGTAGGAATGGAAGGGTGCCTAGCCTGAGCATCCCAGTGACTCAGAGTGTTTGTTTTAGTGATCATCCTCATCCCTGCATTGGAATGAATCGGGGTAAAGACACTGAGCACTCCTCCTGTTTTTGACCTAGATAGCATTCAGCAGTGAATGCGCTTTCCTCTTTCCATCCCTCCCTCTTTTCCTCCCACTCCCTCAGTCACAATTCATTCTTTTCCTCTTATTGAACCCATACACAGAATGCATGATCATGTTCAGTGTCTAAATGTCAAGGAAGCACGAGATGGCATGCTCAACCTCCACAATAATAGATGTGTGCAAACACTGAATTTTCAAACATAATCATGAGGTAAACCAGGTCTATATATTAATAACACGGGACTGTATTTGTTTAAACAGAATCCAAATGAGATAATAAGCCTTGTTCTAATGCTGCTCTGTTACTCTTTTTTTTGACAACACTGACATCGTGTGGCTGATTGTGGTAATACAGCTAGACTTCACATGCACATTTGAAGTAAAATAGGATTTTTGGAACAATTATGTTTTAAATGTCAGTGTAATGTTTGTTGTGCTGATTTATTAATTATAAAGTTATAGTAAAGAGCACATTGTGTAGTAGTAGATCAGGAGTAATCTCAATATGCTCAGCTCTACCAATAACTAGCTAGTAGGACTATTAGAAAGTGTATAATGACCTATTTACTTGGGACTGGGAATACTACTTGAACATAATAATAATAATAATAATAATAATAATAATAATAATAATAATAATAATAATACACTATTTTTGTTTCTCTTTTTGAAGGTCAAAAAATGAAATTATAATTAATATGGTAGTATTTATTTTATATATAATTATTTAATACTACTCATAAGGGCAATATGATTAAAAAAGACATTATCAAATCTTTTATACAAAATACTCGCAGATAATTTTGCTGTTCCCTTAAAATTAAAGTTAAAAGACTGCAAATTTCAAGCTTGAAATTTGGGCTTGTGAAAAGGTCTATCAATAGATCTAATAATCAACTATTTGCTTAACTGTGATCCCGCAATGACAAATTATCAGATAAAAAAGTCTTTATTCAGAATAATATCTTAAGATATTTTATAGATATTTTGCATACTTAAATATTTTTTTATCTTAGATTATTATCCAAAAACACAATTTATACCAAGACAGAGTTTAAAGTGATGATTTATTTGAGATATGAATCACCATCTCGGAATTGTTTAAACAGCCTAGAAGATTCCAGAAATGGATGTAATGAGGTAGACCTGGAGGACGTGGACAAAGACGTCGGGGACCAAATTTAACAGATGCGATTCGAGCAACCTTGGTTGAGTATGTTGTAAAGCTTGGTTTGACATCGAGAGAGGCGGGCCAGAGAATTCAGCCCGACCTCAGAAGATATGCTGTTGTTTCATAAAGAGCACAGGTGTATGTAAAACAACTTTTCTCTGCTGTCTACAGTACAATATAGCCTGTTACAGTACATGATCTCCATCAGTACTATTTGGTGCCATTCAATGTGTTCCATGTTTGAGACAATGTCTTGTGTGCTGTCTTGTGACATTTACTGTAACATATATTTTGATTGACCTATACACAGTAGGATTGAGGTTCGATACAAGAGGACGGGCCCCATATTCACAGAGGAACAAGAGAGAGCTATTATAAACATGGTTTTGGCCAATAATGCGATATGTCTTAGAGAAATTTAGACAAACATCCTGAATGACCAGACAGTTTTCAATTAGACAACAACACTGGCGCGAATCCTTCAAAAGCTTCACATCCAGATGAAACAACTGTCCCGCGTGCCGTTTAAAAGAAATTCTGAAAGACCTACAGCATGAATATATGGAGGTACTGTATGTAATTTCCACTTCAGTATTGTCCACTGCACACAAAACCATTTTACATCTTCTCTATTTTTTATTTCTTATATATATTTAGAGAGCTCTGGTAATTGATGGTGATCCAATCTCACCTGGATTAATTTGCATAGATGAGGCTGGGTTCAACCTGATTAAAGTAAGAAGACGTTTTTAGACCCAGGCCGGGTGTTCTGCTATTTGTGTGTGTGGATCTGTAAATTTAGTGTTTCGACAAAAATTGCACTTAAGCAATTGATTTTTCCCCGGTTTTCTCCCTAATTTAGTCGTGTCCAATTCCTCCCCATCACTAGGGGGCTCCCATATTAAGGCTACTACTACCACTCAGCCAGGAGGGCCGAAGACTATCAAGTGTTTCCTCCAAACCACGTGGCGCCAGCCGACTGCATCTTTTCGAACTGCTCGCTCGCGCACCGTTGGGGGCGGCGTAACACACTCGGAGGACGGCGCTATCCACTCCCTCCGCTGCGCGAGCTCACAGACGCCCCTGACTGGCTGTAGAGCCGTGATTAATGTGGGAGCACTAAGTACCTCTCATCCCTCCCCTCTGAGAGAGCTCAGCCAATCAGCTCTCTCTAGACCTCCGGCCGCAAGAGGTTACAGCACCACCCGGGATTCGAACTGGACATCTCCGGATGATAGGGCGAGCGCTTTTACCACTGCGCCACTCGGAGGCCCATGCTTAAGCAATTGTAAAAAACCGTTCTGTTTGGCCAGTTGTCGTCATTAGGTGTTAACTGGGTGTCCACCTGCTACTGTAAAAAGCATACCTTGATATACAGTGATTTTACTGTACTTGACAGCATGAGAAAATTATGGACTAATGAACAAGTTTAGTTTTTCTTCAGCTCAAGCTACAATAAACATCTGTACAAAAAAAAATGCAAATATAGAAATCTAAGGAGAACACAGAGAGGTGAGACGTCACTGTGTGGCTTAATCCACCAAAATGGTTCGAAATCTAAAACTGATCAGGTACTGGGACTGGACTGAAAATGAGAAACAAAAAGTCTTTCTGGAAGCCAAGAGAAACACTCCTCAAGACTACATTAAAAGCTCTGGCTCTTTGCAAGCAAAATATGAAGAAATCTGCACCAAAACCTTTAACCAGCACTGTACAGTATTACGGGATTGAGAAATCCGAACATCACCATATTGTGTATAAAAGCATGATGCTTGCAGTTTCTCCTCTTGGAGGTTACGTGTTTTTTGGTTAGATGAAACAAAAGATTGAACACTTTAGCCGTAATGATCAGAGCTACTGTATGTTTGGATGAGGCATTTAATCTGAACAAGCATGATCAGGTTTTGTTGAAAAAGGACTAGAAATACTGACAGAGCGTCTCAAAACTCACACATTCATTCTCTATAGCGCTTATCCTGTACTCAGGGTCACAGGGGGGCCGGGAGCTTATCCCAGGAGATTTGGGGCAGAAGGCAGGACACACTCCGGATGGGGTGGCAGTCCATCATACACACACACACACACACACACTCACACACAACACAATGCCAGTTAGCCTACTCTGCATGTCTTTCGAGTGCGGGAGAAAACCCTGAGGGAACCCGACAAGCACAAGGGGAACATGCTAACTCCACGCTAACAGACCCAAGAAGGAAGTGAACCCTTGACTCCGGAGGTGTGAGGCCACAGTGCTAACAGTGCTAACAGTGCTAACAGTTCATTGCTGTTAAAACAGGCACCGAATTTTCAGTTTCAAATTTTAAATCATTTATTTTCTATTTCATTTTATGATTATTGTGTTTATGTAAAGCACTTTAAATGACCATCGTGTATGAAATGTTCTACACTAATAAACTTGCCTTGCCTCAATCACTACGCCACCGTGCCAAGACATTAGTTCAAATTTGCAGCCAGGCAACAATCCTGAGTATACCTACAAAGCAGAGTGACATAAAGACAATGGAGCTAAAGTATTGGCGTGGACATGACGATGCTCTGACCTGAATCTGCCAGAAAAGGTGTGAAATTAGATGAGCCAGGAAGAAGCCTACAAACTCAAGGATGCATCAGATCTGTCAGAAGGAACAAGCAAAGTTCACGCTAACACGAGCGCCCTGTAAACATATTAGCCAAAAGTTTGAATGAACAGAAACGTACTCATAATGCTAAATGTTGTATAATATGATCACAAAAAAGAAGAGCTGTCCAAATTAAAAGAAAAGCTTCACAATGAAGAAGTGGTGTGTTTCGATTCTACCGCAAAATCGAATACTTCCTTGGCTTTTACACTTTTCACATCGCTTATACTCTATTGTTTTGTTTTTTTTTTCTATCCTGAATGTTGGCCAACACACTGCATCTTGCAAAATGTAGTTCCCCTTTGGTTAATAATATTTTGTAACAGACACCATGGCGCATGTTCTAAAGAAAAAAAAACATGTTAAATCAATCAGGATTCACATACTACTGTATAAACGAATTCGGGACAACCTACAGTAATACCTGGTTCAAAAAATAAAGTCATGATAAGAGAACATCCCTTCAGTTCTACATTGCTATGCAGTTTTAATCTAAAATAAGCCTGCCTGCGTGGAAGGGGTTAAATATATCGACTCGACTCAGCTAAGCGAGTATGATGAGGTTGCGGTTTCCTGAAAACCTGCAGCTGGTAAAGAACTAGACAGATTGGTGCTAATCTCCAGAAGCAGCAGGTGCTGTGGATTTCTGTAATCCCAAGCTGAAGGGGATTTCGTGACCCTTTACAGAGTTCTCTGATTGAGAATGAGAATGGATTTTAGCCACTTAAAAAAAAAAAAAGCATCATGTATGAGTAAGACATCTGTTTAATATTTTTATTGTTCAGGACGGTTAGAGATCTATCGCTGGTCACTGCTTAGTTCGGATTTTTTGAAAAGATCTGCTGAACAATCCAGACCAACTTAGTGGTACCAGCCCAGAATGGACTGTTTATGGCGTATTTCACTTCTATCTATTATAGAAATTTACCCACAATGGCGATATGTCATGTCTTCCTATTATCCGTTTAGAGTCAAGTGTGAAACGAATGATTTAAAGTTCTAACTAATTTTGTCCACATTCGAAATAAGCTCCACCCCCTACTGGCACAAAGCTGCCCACTCACTCATTGTCTATGCCACGTACAGTATCCTATCACAAGGGACGAGGTGCACAAGGCCGGATGGGGTGCCGGTCTATCATAGGACCCAAACACACTTGAGTGGCTGAAACAGAAAATTAATTTACCGCTTATCCTGTACAGAGTTGCAGGTAGGCCACCCTATAGAAACAAGAAACCAATCCATCACTGGGCACACAGGCACTCACACACACCCCCCCCTGGGCAATTTGGAAACACCAATTAGCCTTGGAACTGTGGAAGGAAACCAGTCCCACCAAGCATGATGAGAGCATGCAAACTTCACGACACATAGAGTGGCGGGACTCGAACCCTCAACCCAAAGGTGCCGCCCAAAGCTGCTCAACTTCTGAACATTTTTTACAATGAGGCTGAGTTTGACTGAAGCTTGTAACTTGAAATTTCTAATCCCTGACTATGAAAAACAAAAAGAGATTCCTCGATTTAGAACGTCCTCCAAATAAGAATTTCAGATTCACATGAGCTCATATGAACATCGCATGAGATCATTCCAGTATGAGCTTTAAAACAGCGAACACACAGATATGTTGCTTAATCAGAAACGTCTGTGCACGGTGTTATGTACAGTATGCCATTATCTACAGTAATCATGTTGCAGCAGTGCAGTGCATACGGTAAAACCACACAGAAACAGGTCAAAGGCTTTAGTTAGTGTTCACATCATATAACAGAATAAAGGAAATTGTATTCTCTGTGCCTCTATCCGTGGCATGGTTGTAGGTACCAGATGGGCTGGTTTGAGGATTTCAGAAACATGTTGATTTGGGGACTTTTCACTCAGAATGGTGAACATTGGTCACTTTATTTTTGAGTTCAGAGGAAAAATCCCCATTCCGGTTTCAGGAAGGTGTTGGTACTCAAATAACTACTTTTTACAACCATACTGAGCAGAAAAGTATCCCAGGAAGCACAAACCTTGGATTGGATGTAAGACAAAAGCAGCAGGTTCTAGTCCTGTCAGCCAAAAACAAGAATCTGAGGCTACAGTGACCACAGGATCATCAAAACTGGACATTAGAAGATGTTCTCCGTTTATCCAAATCAGCTTAGATGTTTGCAGACTTCAAAGTTAAGATCCTTTTTCTTCCAAAGGTATCCTGGAATCTGTTCCTTTTTAATCGTAAGGATAATGGACTATCAAGCTATTAGATGATGGAGTATTGTATGATGTATAATGGTGTTTTGAGCACACACTGAACATGCACTATAAGTTACTGTACACTCAATCTGTCGCTTTTACAAGAGATGAGTGTGTTACACACAGGCGGATCAGATGTAAATTACATGAAATGCAACACCAACAGGAGACAACCTTTGGCTACGTTGTCCATTGGAGACTGTCCATGCTGAATATACTGTATAACTGAACAAGAGGAATGTAAAAGGTTTGCATGAACCTAAATAATGACACCAAACACCGCAATACAATGGAGCACACTAACGTATCTTGGGTGGAAGTCAAGGGCACTGTTTACTTTAGTGACTGTACGTAAGCTGATGAATTACACAGATCCATTTTCTGCAGGTAATGTCCAACAGTACAGCGAATCACGCTTCATTTCCTTTTCACAGCAGGCAAATCTCTCCCTATGTGTTTTTCCCGAAGACGCGGGGTCGATGTGACTCGTCTGCCCTTCTCTAGGTCATAGAATTTTTCCAAGAACTGAACTGAATTTTAAATAAATGGTAAACAGGATTGTAATGTCCAAAAAAAAAGAAAAGGAACACACAAATGGGTAGGCTGATTTCATCCAAGCTTGGGTCAGGGTGTCCCTCCCAAGCACTGATTGTGTGACCAGTACTGGATGTGTGTCTGGATGTGGCACAGAGGTTTGTGGGAGCATCTACATATGCTTATTACACTTACCAGAATACTTATAGGGTTAATGAGATTGAAATCACCTTCAATCAACACAAGACCAAGTTATGCATGAATGGTCCATGTGCAAAAACAGATAAATGCTGTTATTATTTTTTTTTTATTTTAGGAAATTGACTGCTGGGTATAATTCTTTTTACATGCAACATTCTAAATCACAAATCAGATGAGCTCTTTTTTTTTTTTTTTTTTTTTTACATAATCAAAACAACCCCACACTAATTTGATTGATATTTCCTGTGGTGCATAATAAAAAAATTATGATTGGTGACATTTATAAAAATGCAGATATCTGTTCATATGTATGATGCACAGGCAATTTCAGACCCTTCAACATCCCTAAATTGAGTCTTAATGCTTAACCTTAATCTTGAGGATAAAAATAACACCTTACCGTTACAGTTCAATCTGCTCAGAGATGCGGCCAGTATTAACAGGTTTAGCTAATCGTTTAAAGTCCTGATGCTGTGATGTTACACTGCGATATAGTACGTGGCGGGACACTTTTTATAACGTTAGTAGAAATTGCATGAAAATGTTATTTTTACGGATTAAAAGCACAGCTAAATTAAAAAGTGAGCAAGTGATAGCTGTGGTAGGTGGAGTTTAACTTAACTTAAGTTACTAGATAGTGCTTCATGATATTGAAATAGGTGATTGTTATTTCTGCACCAGTATAATTATTATATTATTATTATTATTATACACAACAATAAAATGGTTGAATACTTTTGCAGGCAGCATATTCTATTTTGTGATTTCTAAAAAAATAAAAAAAAAATAAAAAAAATGATGCAAAACTCATGTTACTTATGAGTAATAGTAAAACTTTGTGTTAATCCAAATAGGTTTAAAATATATTTTAAAAACATAATATGAATAATAAAATAATAATAACTATTAATAGTCTGTTATTAATAAAAAAGACACTATACATTACATTGTCCTTAAGGGCAGTAACGTGCGACTTTCATCCCTTTCTCTGTGTCTGATTTCAAACACCTGCTACATGATTAAGGAAAGGCAAATCACACAATTACATATAATAAATATTACTGCTTCAAATGTAAGTACAAGTAAGTTCAGATATAGTGTTGTAGAAAGTACATATATTTGCTGCGGAATGTCGTAGAGTAAAAGTAAGTCTCAACTGATAAAAAACTTAAATAAAGTACAGATGCATTAAAACATTACAGTAAGTACAGGAACAAAGTACGTGTTCTTACTGTAGTTACCTTCCACGTATGGGTATAATAATATCCACATGCCAGTCTGGGCTGATCGCTGCTTGCAGCTGTAGATTTGTGTTTGTGTGCTAGATATAAGTCTATGTATTTCCTTCCTTCATAGTCTTTATTTACACCAGAGCTTGAACAATAGCTCACACGCATAGCTATCAGTCATCATTGTCGATATAACATGGCTGTAAAAGACTGCAAAAGCAATGTTATTCTGTTCAGGAAACTAATACCTTTTTGTATTTATCAGGACATTAATTAATTGTCTTCATGCAGACTATGTCCTCATGTGGTGCTTCCTATCATCTCATGATTATGTTTTTTTTTTTTTTTTTTTTTTACTAAGTGCTGCATTAATTCAACCTTGTGCGAACAAAACTGTGCATTTCTTTTGTACTGAGCATCTCTTTTATTGTTATGTGTATAATGGAGTTGTGTATTATTTATTGCCCACACTGCACCTTAGTCCTGGAGGCTAGACATTTTGTCCAAATAAATGACAATAAGGTAGACCTGCCATGATTTGTAATCTCCTTGCATGCACACATTTGCTCCCTATATCATGCTAATGAAAGGCACAGGGACAAAAATGTGTGTTTTTGGCAGCCTTCCTTTCTGTACTCAGAGAATGAGTCTGTCAGATTTCTGAAATTCATGTACACACCTGCACAAAATGCCTGAATAATCTGTTGACTGGTTGAATTATGCATTCCTAATTGTGCAGGCATGATTAAATAAACTATGCATATGTCTGAAAGACGAAGGCTTTGGTTGCATATAGTTTGACCAGAGTACTTTGGCTCGGAGCCTTTACCCATATAATGTGTAATCAGCTGGAATGCCAGGCTAATCGATAATGAGCTCTGTTAAAAATAGTGCACTAAGCAAAGCACAAACAACAACAACAACAACAACAACAACCAAAAAGAACGGTCAAGGGTGGACAAATGGTGATCCATTTCCACTGATGATGGATGGAGCGGACGAGGGTGAAAAAAATTGTGCATAGCTACAGAAAAGTTAGTAGAGGCAGTAGAAATAGTATACCATAATAATGGAGCCACAGTAGAAATGCGAGGTGGTATCAAAAAGTTTCAAGATTAGCTCTGTTTACAAGAAAGTACTTTATTACTTATTACATGACCTATTAATACCTTATTACTATCTGGACAGTGGGGTGGGTGTGAAGGTCTCAGACGATCATTATGCACACTTTGCCGATTTCTATGTCACTATGTTTTCAGGGGTTCAGCTCGTCGAAGGTCTTCCTGATCTCTTGCCGTCTTCCAGAGATGTTCTTCCGCTATTGAAGCGTGCGTGCCACCCAAAAACACCTCCTGGTCAGAATAACACCAGATGTACACAGGGCGATGTCTTTTGGCACACCCTGTGACGGTGTGTGCTGCCATCTGTTGGAGCGTTACAAAACTAGTCTCAAAACTTTTTGATACCACGTTACAGTAGGAGCAGAAGCAGTAGTATAAGTAATAACAGAAGTAGTATTAGTCGTAGCAATAGGGTAGTGATGACAGATGTTGTAAAAGAAGGAGGAGCAGTAGGATAAGTACTAACATTAGTAGTAGTGATGGAAGTAGCGATGGCAGTAATGGAGGTTGAGTGAGGAGGAAGAGTTGTATAATTAGTAACAACAATAACAGGCCAAGGACGAGGAGGCACAGTAGTAATCGTAGTAGTATTGTAGTAGTAGTTTTCTTCCACTTCTTTGTTGTTTAACTGCAATTGGAATCCAGTAGGTTGGTTATATTACCACCAACTGTGGGTCTCATCATCTTCCCAGCCACTTAATAAATTTATTATATTTCACAAATTGTTCTAGTCACTCATCATTTATACTGCTTTATCTTGTATACAGGGTTGTGGGGGGCCTGGAGCCTATGCCAGGAGACCTTAGACATGAGGCGGGGTACACCCTGGACAGGGTGGCAGTCCACTGCAGTGCACACGCGCGCACACACACACACACACACACACACACACACACACACAAACCAGAATACCCAGAAGAAACCCACCAAGCATGTGGAGAACATGCACACAGACCTGAGGAGGGAATCGATCAGTGCTAAACACTAAGACACCATGCAGCTTTTGTTTGATCAATTTATTTATAATTTATTTTGATTACAGACATTTTATCAGATATACAGATATAAAGATTCTCAGGTTTTTCGCATTCATTTTGTGTGCAAGTTTGCTAAGAAAATAAGAAAAAAAACTACAGTGTGTAAGCAATATTGCAATGGCAGCTGACAGTATAAATTGATTACATACAGGTGATGAATGAATGTGTGAATGAATGAACTTCATTTCTGAAACAACAGCTAATTGTCCGACGACATTGAGCGCGCGCGTTCCCAACGCTCGTGCACAAGGCGCGTCCCCGAGTCTGTGCGCGTGCTCGTTGATCTCGCCATACAAAACAAAGCTCTCTGCGCCGCTTCCATTCCGGTTTTTTTTTTTTTTCTTTTACACCCGAGGATCGGGGCTGGCTGGAGGATCTGCGTGAACTCGGAGAAGAAAATCCTCTGCGCTGGAAGGAAAATGGATTTACGGCGATAGTCTAATAAGCCGGATCAGGATAGTTAAAAAAAAAAAAAAAAAACAGGAGGAGGTTGTTGTTTTGATCGAATCCTGCTTCGAGTGTTTTTTTTTTTATCGTTGCGATCCAGAGTCTGGGGGGAATAAAGCGATCGCCATGTTGTTACCGAAAGGGCTTCACTGAACAGCCTGGACTAAAGGGAATAATCGCGTTTTATTTCCTCCTGTCTCCATCGTGCTCTCGCCGTTTTGCTGACTGTTTGTCCTCGGCGACATGGCGGAGCAGAGCTACTCCTGGTGAGTGAGTGAGTGAGTGAGTGCGCATTCGCCCTAATGCCCATGCTAAACGATTTGTTTTTTTAAAATGCGTTTTTCTGTGTATCCATTCCTGGTTTTGTGCACGCAGTCATCACATGTGCCCCTGTTTATCCCTGTCTACCCCCCTTGAGAGTTGTCATAATCACCAAGACATATTAAATGGATGATTTCTCTCTACCAAATGCACCAACAATGACCAGGGCTCAGGTTTAAGCTTCAGTGCGTGCATGCATGCGCGTGTGTGTCCGCGCGCATATGTTTTTTTTTTTCATTGCAATTTTCTTTCTGGGCCAACCTAAGAACATGTTGTTCTAAATGAATTTTTGATCATGATCGTATTGTTATGAAAAACGTATTTAAAATGATTCTTGAAAAAGCCTGTTACACGGCTCGCGCTGCTGCTGTGCTCTAGCTTTAGCGTTAGCCTGAGTGCTAACCACCAACAAAGGAAAAAAAGACGTTGGCTAATTAGCTAGCTAGCTTTGTGTTCACACCGTTTTAACAGTTCAATCCGGTTGTTTAAAAACACATTCAAGATGTGTTCTCACTTACATCATGAAAATCATTATTTTGTCATTAATCGTCGATCATTTTAATGGATTTTTACACCGAAGATTAGCAAAACTACAGCATCGACGGTGCGTTTATTTTTGTTCAGAAAAGCACTAAAACATTACCATCATTGTCACGTATAAAACACGAAGATTGACCCCTTTTCCTGGACATCATATTTAATATGTTTTATAATAAGAACATTAAATGACTGAGAAGAACAAGGAGAACCTAATAGCCAAGTCAGCTAGCAGCTAATAGGTAACAGCAAAGCGACGCATTCTTAGCTCAGCTCGGCAAAACTGCTCCTCTAGTTACACCATTCCTCTCTCTATGTAAGCTCTTATTGTCTGTATTCACAGCTTACGACCTGTCCTGTCTATATTATAAACCGGATGTATGTTTTAATGCGCGCTTTGTGTATGAACGCTTAGCTTAGCCTGACACATTAGCACTTAGCAGTCAGTAATTTGCGGATTTAGCGTCACTAACGCAGGCTAATCTTCATTTCATTCAATACGGATTCTATCACAAATTTCCCTTAACGCTGTCTTTTCTCTTCTAAATGAACGACAGCAGATGGATTATCACCTCTTTTCAAAGTAAATTTTAAGGCCTTGTTTTTTTGTGTATCATTAGTAAGAATTCGCTTCACTTTAATAATCCCTTGTGTTCACACTGGGTGCAAAACTGATCCAAATTCAATAATATATATATATATATATATATAAAAGAATTGTGTCTGTAATATGCATAGATATACATACATATCACAGCATAATAACAAATTTTAACTAATTTATTAGGGACAGGAATCACAATATTATTGTGATAACTCTGTGCCAATTTTATTAAATTGCAATTCTGTAAGTAGCACGATTTTATAAATATCCTGAGTCGATATTAAATTTTTCCCAGTTTTTCTTTTATAAGTTTAAACTTTTAACCTCCATATAATCTTAGTTTTCTAACTTAAAAACCAAGGGTTAGGGTTAGGGTTAAAATACAAGACTTTGACTTCTAAAATCGGATTAAACAAAAGAAGCTATTTTTTACTAAGCAGCGTATATGTATAGATAGAACAACAAAAATAACTTGATGTAATTTTAACTCTGCTCCCAATCACGCTATTTATTAGGGAATAAACAGAGAGCAGCCGATATGATATTGACATCGACACCCAGGTGCCGATTATTTAACCATCACGATTTTAATAGCTGATTCGATATGACACCCCCCCCCCCCAATTTCCTTACAAATTTAAGACCTTGAAGTTCTAAAAAATAATAATAATAATAATAAGTCAAGTACTTTTAACAGCTTCACAAGGATTTATTTAACAGCTTCACAACTGAATTGTACATGAATACTTAAATGTAGCCTGTTTCTAATAACATTAGTTTTATCACTTATAAACCAAGTGTCCCATTTAAACAAGACAAAATGACACGAAATATCAAAAATATCAGAGTTTAATACTTAACTTCAAATTAAATTAAACAAAAAGCTAAATTTTTACTAAGCATCACATATCTGTTATGTTGTCTGCTATAATTATTTCTAAACAAACTTGGCAAATAATTAGATTTTCGACTAATTGGCGCCCGCAGCGTTTTGAGACTGGTGTAGTGAGTGGGTTTGGGACTAATTCCCTCAGAGTTTAGAGATAAAGGCAGATAGTAGGATTTTAATGTGTGCGATTTTTGATAATGTAACCCCATAAAATGTGTTTCTGTTGTGCCACTCGGAAGCTTTTGCACTCGGTACAGAAACGTTTATCTGATACTGATCACGGGTCACGGCCAGTCACACCGAAAACCAGACAGTTCTGCTCACTGGCCGATCGACTGGTTCATCTGTATTATAAACGTAAAAATATTTGGTAAAAACCACTTTTGGTGTCAGCATGGCAATACGAAATCACCACACACAAGTATCGCGATTCATAACTGAATAATTATACTATTTTAATACATTTTATCTGTTTTTGGGGTCAATTGCACAACAACAGAAATTTAATTTAACTGCCTAATAGGCAAGTTTACACTGAGTTTGATTTCTTGGCAAACGGTTTTAGCAATTATTCTACTTGGTTTGAATTTTTAAATGAAATGTGCATCACAGTGGTGTGATGCACCTCAATGGCACAGCTTATCTAATCTAATCTAATCTCTAAAAAACGAAAGTCTGTTTGTTTACATGGACAGGCCGTGTTTGTACAGGTAGTCCGTAGGCACGACAGTAGGCAGCGTCGTCTACGGCGAAAAGTGGGTACGTCAGGCCAAGCTCATAGCTACTAAAACCCTGGCGTAGTGGGCATCCCTCATCGTTTAACGGTAGGTAGTGTAGTCGAAGGTGAAATTAGACACCATCATGTTTTAGGTCATACTTTGATGTGAATAAAACATTGGAGCAGCGAGAGAGACCTGACACAGTATCACCTAAAACAGTCATAGAAAGATTGGAGTTCATCCTTGATCATGTGGGATAAGAGCTTCCGTATGAACAAGTGTTGATTTGAATGTGGTTGTAGAGTCTATATTACAGACGCTTTACTGGAAGAAAGTTCCAGAGACGAGGAGCCGAGATCTAGAGCCCGTGGTGGTCAAACAGGCAGGAGTGTAAAGAGGAGCCTTGGTGATCTGTAGCGTGAGCTGCTCGTTACAAATCCCTTCACCACTTCCTGAATAAGGAACCTGTTGGAATATACGACTATTAAGTGAAAAGATCATAACATCATGTGCACACTTAACCTTTGAGCTACTGTAGGTTGTAAAACTTCACGCAAGGCTTTCACGTAATGATGCCACCTAATTTTGATTCGTAAGGTAGCGCAACATTTGGCATTATTTATTAATCTGTTCCTGTACGATGCAATAGAATCTGATTTAGTAGCATCGCATGTACATTTCATTCACTTTGGTTTCGCATCTGATGGACGTCTCATCAACTCTGTTCTTTACTTTGGTTTAGACCTGAAGTTAGTTAACAAATTACAAATGTAGTAAAGGACTGTTTTCAAAGTGTCCGAGCTACAGGCGCAATGACCTTATCGTGGTAAATATTTTACAAAGTCAATAAAAATATTTTTTAAGGCTTAAGTGTATCAGATGGTGAGAAAATATCACAATGCACAATAAAAAACACAGCTGGATATATATATATATCCAGCCTGAATACGCTGATCCGAATTGTGGTGACGTGACACCACTATAGATGTGTCATAAATATGTTGGAAAATAATCATTTGTTTTTTGAGAGTTGATGTTTTCACTATTTAAAAAAAACAGCTTTGGATCATTAAGGATGAACGATGATTTCTGAATATACAATCGGCCGTTATATTTAAAAACTCGAATGTGATTATGGTTTTGTCATTAAAAACAGAGCCGCCGTTTATACTTGCTGGTACCGTCACCTGGAATTAACGTGCTAACGAGATGAGTATCATTTTAATGCGGTGCCGAATACAAATAGCAGAAACGTGCGGACTGAACAGCCATCAAAAACAACCTTCTGTGTGGAACGTCTTTGCGAAAATAAACTCTGGAAGGATAAACTCTGCCAGGTTATGACCTGCAGATCATCAGCCGACGGCTAGCTTTGTCACCTGTCGCGGTAAGTTCAGTGATGGATGTGCAGAGCAAACGATGGAAACCTGCTGCCGTCTGCTGTATCCTGAAACGCGTGCCTAGTGTGAAAACACCCTAAATTGTTTGCTCCTTAGTTGTTGTTTTTGCTTGATGTGGCACAATAATTTAACCCCTTTTGAAGTAATTTAACCCGGATAATACGATATCAAAATACCCAAGCTATCACGGTTCATTCCAGTCAGTTTCCAGGCGAATTAAAACAAAAGAGCTGGGCATAACAATTTTAGACCTTTCATTCAGGCTGTACAAGGACTGGTAGAGAAAACGTGCTCACAGTTCACGCGCGCTTATACCTTAGCATGGTCACATTCTCCGCCATCATGTTTCACGTGCGTCCTGCATATTTCGCGCACACATTTATGAAAAACTCTGCGACGCATTCCCACAGGAACTCAACTACAGCAGGCAGGAACACACCATCTCATCTTTCGAGGTCGCTGTGCTGACTTTAAACCAAATGACTGCAGCTAGCATTCCCATTATTATTATTGCTAGCATTGTCGCTAGCACTAGCATTCCCAATTTTATTGCCGCTAGCGCTGCAGCCAGCATTAGCATTCCCCCTCTTATTGCTGCTAGCATTGTCGCTAGCACTGTACGTTTTGCTTGCCGAGTGGGCTAGCCGTTGTTATTCGGTATCCACTAACCATTATTTCACTCCTGTGTACCAGATCATGAGCAAAATCTGTTGGACTTGTAATCTACATTTTAACTAACATGTTTGCTCAGGATCCGTTATCAGGTTCACACCCTCCTTACGGTGTTTCCACCGATTCGTCAACCGTAATGTTTTTCTTTTTCATTTCACTACATCTTGGGGCGTGTCGAATACATGAGCTGGATTTAAGAATGCTTTTATCAATGGCCAAAATACAGAGTTGAGTCATTGATATGGATTTATTTTGGTCTCCAGCTTAACCTTCTGGTTTGTTGAGTTCTGGTTGAACTTGGTGGCCTCAGCTCAGCCATATAGAGAATTGAGTTAACACCATGCATCAGCTTTGTGTGCCAGGAAAACCAGTTTAGGGCATTATGAGAGACATAAGCTCCGGTGGAAGCTGACCCGGCTAATCGGATAATAATCAACCCTTCTGTTTGTAGAGTTTGGGTACAAGATCAAATCAGATTATTTCAATTGAAGACGAGCTGAACGGTCCCGAGTTTTGTTTGTGGAAAGGATGGTGTGAAAATAAGCATGCGGAATTTGAATCCCGTATGCTGCACTTTGGTTGCTTTTGCTCCGTTAAATGCTTTCATAATCGTCTCCTCAGATGAGCAGATGATCTGTGAGCATTTCCTCCGGATTTCTAAGGAATCTGCGGTCCATCAGAACCCTCACCTAGGTTCAGACATCTCTCTGTATTACACTTCCATTATATCTAGTAGAGACAGGAATCGTCAGGTCACCCGACAC
The DNA here is from genome assembly GCA_011419295.1 of Clarias macrocephalus. Lineage (NCBI taxonomy): Eukaryota > Metazoa > Chordata > Actinopteri > Siluriformes > Clariidae > Clarias > Clarias macrocephalus. The sequence goes on along the minus strand of JAAGKR010000491.1, from coordinate 14,872 downwards.
GACATCACCATCATGCGCAGGTGCCGATTCGATTAATATTACAATTTAAAAGATATTGATCGTACTTGTTTTCCAATTCTGTTGCAATTTTAAGACCTCAAACCTTTTAAAATATGGAATGTCAAACACAAAAGTGTTTAACATTTAACTTCAAATGAAATTAAACAAAAAGCTACACATATCCGCCATCATTATTATTCTACCACATGGGATGAGACCGTGGGAATAGTTGACGTTCTACCACCCGTTGGATTATAACGAAACTGATGTTTTTACAGTGATGTGCAATCGTGAGCATGCGGCTTCTAACGAGGCTAATTAGCACTCACGGTGATTTAAGACTGGTGTAAGAGTGTGTAATCACTGGGGTTGAAACTAATTCGTCGAGTTTTGAGGGGGGGGGGAGAAAAAGGCTCTTGATAATGTAACGCCATAAAAACCAGGCGTTTTATAACCGATTCATAACCAAAAAAAATATTTCTGACCCATTTTTACTATGTAGTGAAAATATTTCCAAACCTTCCAAAGTGTGTGTGCTAGAACAAGTTGTCTCTTGGAAGTGCAACAAGCTATTTTCCTCCCTAATAAAATGGCAGATGATTCAGATGAGATGATTTGCTTAGGTATTTTGACCTTTCCAACATCAGAGAATGCCGCCTGTAAGCCCCGCCCATTTTTTTTCTTCCTCGCATGCATTACAGGACATCTTTGTACGATCACAAAGTGTTTGGAGAACAGATGCAACACTCTGTGAATGATGTTAGTAGTGATGATGAATGAAAAAAAAAACAAGTGATTAAGCAGTTAATCACACAATTTTCCGTTGTGTTTTTACTCACACTTTCAGTAAAACAAGAAAATTTGAGCCTTGAACAAAATTACACGGAGTAACGTTTAGGAGTCTAGGCCAATGCGTCTTGTCAGTATCAGTGTTGTGAGTACCGAGTCAATGCTCCATAGTGGCCCAGGTGTGACATTACTGACGTGACCTGAGCCACGTCTCTGCAGATCATCATAAACACGGTGGTTAAATGTCAGATCTGTTTTGTCTGTCAGCCTGACGCGTATCTGAGCAGCAATTATTTTGACGGAGATAATAGGATGTCCTGTACTTGTACGGACAATTGTACGGACAATTATCACCATACAAGTGTCATTATAATTTATTCCTTTCTTTTTTTCCCCACCCAGCCTGTCTCGTCCGTAGGTATGCAACATGAACACCTTTTCCTTTCTTACTTCCAACAGTAACAGCACACGGGTAGTTTTGACATGCCGGCCTGGCGGCTCCGGCTTATTTGTATTATTAAAGAGTAACACCAAGTAATTGATGAACACTTTTTTTTATGGTTCTTATCATGTACATTACCGACATAAGTACAAACTGACACTTGATAAGAGAGACGTAAAAAAATATATATATTTTTGATTATTACACCGTTTCAAGGTATACACAAGTTAAATCTGTTTAAGTGGTGCTTCTGGAACGTTTTAGGTCAGGTTTGATGATATTCTGCTGTTGTACAGTTAAGGTCTGATCCATCAGGAATTCTGATCCATCAGCGCAGTGATGTGATGGGAATAACACATGACTGACCTGGCTGTTAAACAAAAGTGTAATCCATGCTGGGGCAGGGGGAGATGGACTGGATAGATGGGATGGATGGATGACTCGAGTAAACAGGTTGGTTGATTGACAGGATTTGCTGGACAGCTTGAATGAGCAAGTCGGAGGATGGTTGAATGGACAGCTTTATGAATGAACAGATTGGATGGACAGATGAATGAATGGATGGATGGACAATATGATGGATGAACAGGTTGATGGATGGATGGACACATCTGAATGATGAATTGATGAACAATTTCTGAATAAACATGTTGGATGGATGGTTGGATGGATGGATGGAGTGACCATTTGATAAATAAACAGATTAGTTGGTGGATAGATGGACATTATGGATTTTTTAATTAAAAGGTTGGTTGGATGGATGGCCAGCTTGAGGGAACAGGTTGTATAATGGATAGATATAAATATGTTGATGGATGGATGGACAGCTTTATGAATTAACTGGTAAATAATGAATGGATGGCTGGAAGGGTACTTGGCTAAACGAACATGTTAGTTTATGTATGTATGGACATGAAGCTTAATGAATGGGCATGTTGATGGATACACAAATATGTTGAATGGATGCATGGACGGATGGGTGGTGAGTGAACAGATTAGTTGATGGATGGATGGATAGACATGGATGGGTGGATGATTTGACAGATTTATGAATTAACAGGTTGGATGGAACATTATGTTTGTTCCACAAACACTAGAGTTTTACCAACAATTGCCAGTTTTAGTTTGTAGAGCACATGTTGCACATTTCAACAGTTTGGAGTGATTGTCATGGTGTGGAACGTCTGACAGACAAGTTAGATCCTGTTCTCTGTCCTGTCACAGCTCCCTTACATAGACATTCCCTCAGCAGTCTCTCTCTCTCTCTCTGTCTCTGAAAACAAAACGGATTATTTTACGAAAACACTGGAATGTGTATCCTGAAGATTTCCACGAGCTGGAAAACATTTACAACCGAGACGCCTTCCCTAAATGCATGTTTATTGTTTTAGAACGATAAACATTCCACATTTTTTTTGGTCGCAAATCCAGTTTTGGGAAGTACAGTAATGGCTTCATCTTCCATGGATGTGCTCCTATTCTGGCGAGTCGGAAGGGCTTGTTGAATAGCAGACTAGTGTTCAGGCAATTCGGCATGTCCTACTAAAGTCCATTAGACATTCCTGCTCCTGAACGGGAATTTCAATGAATTTCTCCCAGTCGAAAGCAAGCAAAGAGTATTCACTCAGTCATTTGTCTAATTTCTTTTATTGACCGTTTTAGTCGATGCCGTTGTAACCTTTTGTAGTTTCCTTGTCCAGGAACTGAGGTGATTGTTCGCCGATTTGTCAGGTTTCAGTTTCTTTTTTTGGCGGCATGATGGTAACTGAGGAAGTAAACAAAATGCTACATTTCATTAGCCCAAACCTACACTAAGCCATTTTCCACCAAAATGAACCAGGTGCCGGTTCATGTCTGGTGTCGGTTCATGTCTGGTGCTAGTGCCGGTTTAATAGCGAAACAAAACTCCAATGAACTGCCTCTGGGTGCGTTCCGATCGGCTTGAAGTACCCTGAGAAGTAATCTGCCCAGGGTGTTCAGCCATGATAAGACACTGTGAACGGGGCAGGGAACGAGTGGTAGTGCTAGTGGCAATAATGGTGGGAATGCTAGTGCTAGTGACAATGCTAGCAGTAATAAGAGGGGGAATGCTAGTGCTAGCGGCAATGATGGTGGGAATACTAATGTTGGCTGCAGTGCTAGCTGTAAATAAATTTGGGAATGCTAGTGCTAGCGACAATGCTAGTGGCATTAATGGTGGAAATGCTAGTGCTAGCGACAATGCTAGCAGCAATAATGGTGGAAATGCTAGTGCTAGTGACAATGCTAGCAGCAATAATGGTGGTAATGCTAGTGGCAATAATGATGGGAATGCTAGTGCTAGCGACAATGCTAGCAGCAATAATTGTGGTAGTGCTAGTTGCAATAATGGTGGGAATGCTAGTGCTAGCGACACTGCTAGCAGCACTAAGAGGGGGAATGCTAGTGCTAGCAGCAATGCCAGTGCTAGTGGCAATGATGGTGGGAATGCTAGTGTTGGCTGCAGTGCTAGCGGTAAATAAATTTGGGAACGCTAGTGCTTGCGACAATGCTAGCAGCAGCAATAATGGGAATGCTAGCTGCAGTCATTTGGTTTAAAGTCAGCACAGCGTCGCAAAATTTTCATAAATGTGTGCGCGAAATACGCAGGATGCACATGAAAAATGATGGTGGAGAATGTGACCATGCTAAGGTATAAGCGCACGTGAACTGTGAGCACGTTTTCTCTACCAGTCCTTGTACAGCCTGAATGAAAGGTCTAAAATTGTGAAGCAGGTTTGCCTGCTTATGTTCAAACCTCAGGGAAAAGCTGATGCTGGCAGTTCTGAGCCGCTTTCTACAAAGCCCTGCATTGTTGTCCGTTTTTTTTGTACTGAAGGTATTTCTGTGTGTCGAAAGCGTTTAGTCGACGGGTAAAGCAGAATCTGCGTTCATTAAAACACGTGGAGAAGGAAATGAATCAGAAATGCTTCAAAGGTCTGAGCGGCTCATTCGTGACGATGTTAATTGAGATTCTGAATAGAGGGAGATGGGGAGAGAGAGAGAGGAAGAGAGAGGAAGAGAGAGGAAGAGAGAGGGAGAGAGAGGGAGAGAGAGGGAGGAAGAGAGAGAAAGATGGAGAGAGAGAAAGATGGAGAGAGAGAGCGAGAGGTCCTAGTGAGTTAGTTGGCCTGCACGACGACAAACTGGTTAAACGAGCGCGTCGATAAAACCTGTTTCAGATTTCAAGCAGGATATAATCTCGTTCGCTCTTTCTCTCTCACACACGCGAGTAAGGAAGAAATGACACGACAGCGCATGTTAAGCACAATAAAAGTCATCACGTTAACAGAACACAGTACAAGTATGTAACGCGTACGAGAACACTTCGAGTGGGACGGGCCGACTGGAGCGTAATCTCGATTGTACTCGCAGAACTGGTTTGAGTAATACTCTCTCTATATTTTTTGTTTACGTTCAAAGAGGATTAAAGATTGCATGCACGCTAACCAAAATCAGTTAACTTCACTAAGCGTTCACTTCGCCGGCGCATTGTGGAATGAGACCTCGTCCCCAAAAATCCAAACAGATGCAATAAATCTTTAATGTTCGTAAATCCGACAAAGCGAGTCTTGTACACCTTTTCACACGCGGTTCGCAGTTCATACTAGTCTCGTGTGAATAGTACATTATACACCTTTGACACAAATAAACAACGTAAAGCATAAAAAAAACAAATCTAACGCACAAGTCTGGTGTTTTGGTTCTCTCGCGGGACTGCGCCTTTAAATCGCGACGGGAATCTCGGTGCTGTAGTGGGATCAGCTCACTTTGTTTAAAGGGAATCTGGGAAAGGACAACGCTACATGGTGTCTACATGTACACAAGTATATAAGGTTAAAAGATCAAACATAAAAGATATGTTTATTTCTTAGTGGCAATGTAATGAAAATAAAAATAATAATAATAATAATAGGTGTTTGATGAAGCCCTACACCGAAGTCCATGCCATCTGCACTACTGAATAGCAAATAGAAAAAAAAAAAAAAGGACTTCCTCATCTCTACCAACCTTTCAGATCCAGAACACGTCGACTTTTCTGCAAGGAGATCGTGTGATACGGATCACAGCATTTTTATATCAATTGTAAATTTTCCCCAGTCACGGTCACCACTCGACCTATTTTGGTTGCAGTTTTGACTGGGAAAAACTCTGAGGTGCGTCTTCAGTATCCATGGAAGCAGCCTTGGTTTAATTTGAGTTTTATAAGATAACATTTATAAGAAAAAAAAGAAATCTTTGCTTTCAGAACGTCACGTTTATCTCCAGCGCAGATGTCGTGTATTTTCCATGATGTGTGTGTGTGTGTTGGAGTGTGATTATGGGGTGTCGATGGTGGGATATCGTATAACCAGTTGTCAGCACGTAGACCTATAGCTGCTTTGCAGATGGTTGAAACCGGAGAGCCAGGACCCGTCTCTAACCCGGTCAGATCTGGTGAGATGAGATTCCTGTGTTCGCTGCAATTATGCGAGTTAAGAGCAATTAGTGAGTCAGTTGTAGAAGCAGCCATGCAAGCCCGAGGTATGGCACCAAGCCCAAGCCATGACGCCACCTCCATTCACTCTGGTGTGATTCGGGTCATGAGCTTATCTTTCTACTTTTTTCAGGTCTTATTCCTGGAGCTTGAAGTCTGTGTGTTGGTTCCCCGATAATTTCTTTGTTTTTCACGACATGCTGCTAGATGAATGATGAATTTCCCAGTGCTTGTGCTTTCCTCAGCTTATAAATGTCCCGCTTTTCTCCCGTAGACCGGTTTATCAGGTTTATCCACGCTGGTTTATCGTTTTTTGAACAACAAACACAGTTGTACCGAGGTTAGATATGCGAAGCTCTTTAATATTTAAGTGATCTCTGAAACGGGGTACACCTGGGCAACAGGAAACACCTGTCAGTCATGTTCCCGTATTTTTGTAGTGTTCAAAACAAGAGTTCAAACAAAAGGTGTCGTGATCGAAGCCGTTTGCGGCGTCAAGGTGTAATTATCGCGAAATTAAATCTGTCACTTTGGTCTGTTTTCTCAGGTTCATCTTTTGATATCAAACTCAAAAGGTGTTCAGTGAGTAGTAACTAAAGCAAGCCGCATGTGTGCTGCTGTCAATGCAAGGGTTGGGTCCAGAAAACCGGTGCCAATACGGCACCTGTACCTGTATAACCGGTATGTACCGGACCGAAACGGTGCCTCATTTCGGTGCCACTTAAATGCCTGAACTGTCGATTGAAATATTTGTTCTCTGGGGCTATGATGATGATACAGTTATAATAAGCATTACAACACACATGATCGCTAGTAAAAATTGAAATACTACATTCATGGGGTGTCAGAAATGATCGAAAAAATTAATTATTGCCTTAATTAGACTTCGGAAAGCTTTGATGATACAAATCCCAAACATTGTTACAGTAATGTTACTGTTCATTTTATTTTTGTAGATTAAACGTTTATTAGATTAGATTAAAAAAAAAAAAAGAAAAGCGCAAATCATCAGGAAATGAGACCATCCGAGATGCGCGTGAACGCAGAAACTAACGTTACACTCGCTCTGGGCTACAGCTATCTTAACTAAATTAAACACCTTCCGTTAAAATGTCTAAAACTAAACGGTCGAAAGTGTGGCTATATTTCACAAGAAAGGATTCCGACACCGCGACGTGCAGTAAATGTTTTATAGTAGTCGCGTGTAAATGGGGAAACACGTCAAATCTATTGAAACATTTGAGGGCAAACAGAATAAAGTTAAAAGCAGAGGGACGCGTCGTGTTTGACAGCTTACAGACAACAGCTGGCACTATTGGTGTGGACGACCCCAACCCCAGTCATACCAACCGTAGCGAAAAGGATTACAATGACGACAGCAACTTTTCCGCAGGTTAGCAGTAGGCTAATATAATGTTAACTGCAAAATGCAAATCGCGTATTCATGCTAACAAATGGTCAAACGATTTGTAAAATACTAATGTAACATGGATTCTGTTTATAATTATGGCTTTCCAGCTAGTATTTAAACTTTTAATATATTGTTCAATTTAAGCATTCAATTTTTTGTTCAATAAAAATGTATTCTTGAGTCATCCACAATCATTCAGGCACCGTTTTGGCACCGGTACCGGTTTAAAAGTATCGATTTGGCACCGGTATCGAAAAAAACCCAAACGATACCCAACCCTAGTCAATGCCAGTGTCTGTATACGGTGATGCGTCTGATACGGGGCTCGTTCTCTTGCACGGTAGAAAAGCTCCAGGGATCGCGGGTCGTAACGGCAGGCAGTAACGATCGAGACGATGATGTTCTTTTAACGTGAATCGTTCAACCATCGGCACAAATCGAAACACCACTTTACTGTCATATAAACTCTGTATAGCCAATTTAACAAAGTGTTAAAGTCCTAGTACCTAGAATGTGTCTCTCACTCACGCTGGACTTAAAATTCACTTCCTGTAAAATAAAGAAGTGATTCTAACAGACCTAAAATGGGCAAAGTTTACTCGTGTTAAATGTCAGGAATTGTAAAAAACAAAACAAAAAAAAAAACAGAATTTGAATGCGTTTGGCTAAGGTGTGTGTAAATGTCTGATTTTATCTTTACGCATTAAACGCTGTGACGCGTCTGGTGTCAAGTGTTTAAATGCTGTATTTTAAGCAGAGATCAAATGAAATGTCTCTCCGCCTTTAAATCGCGAGGGGAATCGCGGACACCAATTTGTCTTTGAGGGAATTTTCTCGTAAGAAATAATTAAAAACTCTGATGATTCGTTGCACAACCCAAAAATGTTCATATAAAAATTATTAATAGGAAATATAAAGTAGCAATAAAACGAATTAACCTGCATGTTATCTTTGAAAAGGAAATCAGGAAATCCCGGCTGCCATTCTGTCAGCTGTTTTCCACTGTATTGGACTGTGAGCTCTGTCTTCTATGGGGACAGCTTTACAGGACAATACACGTGAGCTACTTACACGATTTACACTTTTCTTCTTCTTTTTTTACAGGAACTTGCTACGTTTTCCTGCAGTACGTCATGGCGACGTTCGTTTACACGACGTTTGTTTTTACTCGTTGAGGCTGCGAGTCAGAGGGACGTGTAACACGATGGCGCGACCGCATGATCGTCTGTTCCCTTTGTTATGGCTAGCGTTTGAATGTAAAAGTGTCTCGTAGCGTTTGAATGAAGCTCTGATCAGCGGTCGCGCAGCTCGTGACATGAAGCCAAGTCGAGGCAGATGGTTTCTGACTCTAACCCAGGGTTCGGTCGTGTGTGGTTTCGGTAAGATCATCGGGACTTGAAGTCATTCCGTTTCTGTTGACTCCTTTGAACGGATTTATATCTCTTAATGGACGCTGGCGCGTGTGCAGGTGTACGGGTCGGGTAGCAGACGGACGCTCGCCGCTGTTTATATACCTTTTTTTGTTTTGGGGTATTCTTGTTTGCACCTCTGAAGTTAAAGAGCGACAGAGACAGCTGGCATCCGTCTCGGCGCTAGGCTGACGTGTCTGTGGTTTCCGATCTGTTTAATTTGTTTACGCCTCAATTTGGTTTTTCAAAAAAAGTTGTTCTGGTTTCCTTTTTTGGCTCAGGGTGACCGAGTTAAACACCCTCAAGCGTATTTATCATTAAACAAAATCTAAGCTGTGATTTAAAAAAATATATATTTTTTTGTTTGTTGTCTTATTTCTGTTCATGTTGTTCTGGACAGCGATGCTTTGTTTTCGTTTAGCTTTTTCTCCCTGTCTTTTGTTTTAAACAGCGCTCCGTCTTACAGAATGAAAATGAAAGATGCGAGCGAGACAGACACAGCTTGTGTTCTAGCAAAGACAGACTTAATGCATCAAGTTATGTCGTGGGTACAAACACAGAGGGCTTTATTAAAAAAGAATTTAGATTGACTCCCAGGAATTAAAGGACGCTTGAATAAACGAAGGAAGTGCGTCAGGTCAGCCAGGGGCGGGTGGCGCAGACGGGGGTGTGAAAATGGGGGGGTAGGCTGCTGGAGTTGCCCTTTAAAGAGAACTTAACTGTGTGTGTGTGTGTGTGTGTGTGTGTGTGTGTGTGTGTGTGTGTGTGTGTGTGTTGAACATCTCTGTACGGCTGCACAGACAAAGAGGCCTGGAATCGTGAAAAATGTTGACATGGAAACAGTTTAGAAGGGGTGACGAGACTCTCAGCGGTCATCACTGTCCAGAGAGAGAGAGAGATGTTTTTACTCTCATAACCGTGTTCTGTTGCTACACTGCTGCTGGAGCATGAGGCATGATTCCCAGATGTTCACACACCTCTGTCTCAGCTGGGTTGGGTTGTAATATTAGTTGAAATGGAAGCTGTGTGTTGGGGGAAACGCCCACCTTAGAAATGCATCCGGTGTAAATAAGGCCTCGGAAAAACACCCGAGTGTGTGTAAGTGAGGAGAAGCCGGGCTCGGGCACTGGAACATTTCTCCGCAGTTTAGATGTAAACAAAATCAGCTCGGGTTGAAAAAGAGCAGAGAACCCGCTGTAGTAACGCTGTCGGTTGGGGAGCATCGAAAAAGCGCAAGCTGCACAAGCGTGTGTGAACAGAAATGGAACTCGCCTTAGTTTATTTTCACTATATAAATAAACAATCATCTGACTGATCTGATCTGGGGTCCGTTCTTCGTACGTCGCTTGAAACATCCGAGATGAATTGACACATCTAAGATGAGATCATGGTGCTAATTACGATGCGGCTAATTCGGTTCTTCGACACACCTGTTGTTGATGATTAGTATCGCTGGATTGAGTTGTCTAGGATTATCGCGCGGTCGTGCGTTGGTATGAAAGGCGATATGCATCGACAGTAGAATCGGGTTTCCAGTGTAAAAGTGAAGTAGAAGAACAAGTATAGTAAGAAGTATATTGTCATGCTGTGCTAAAGGATCCTGTCTATCACGCAATAGACGAGGAATTTGAAAAACTCTGTGAATAATTTTTCAGTAACCGGTTGCTCTCTCATAAACGGACGAGACATGACTGAGACAGATTTGAGAAAATTACTTCCACTTATATAGACGCAATCGGGGGCTATTACATTCGGGAGATTGTTATGTATTATTAGACACACACGGAGATTAACACACGAATGATGACCACACACACACACACACACACACACACACACACACACACACACATGTATACAGATACTGTATTTATGTTTAAATACATCCATCCATATATTCATGCAAGATACTTTTCTTTTCCCACGTGAGTCAGTCCGCGTCAGTCATGTTCTTTAACCAATCAGATGCGATCTCGCCATTTCAACCAATCACAACCCGGCAGGAGCGCAGCCTAAATCCTGTTTACATGAAATAAACCTGCTTCCGAGCAGGTTTAAGCTTACGGACATGTTGCTATGACAGCAAGTGCGAGAGTCGCTTCGAAGAACGAAACAATCCAAGATCAGGACAAATCCACAACAATCAAATCCAGCTAACTGAGTTAGCGACGTACGAAGAACGGACCCCTGACCTACAGAGGCTGAGAAGCGCTAAAATAACAAACGTGCACATCAGAGACGTGCGGCTGCATGATCCGATCCAAAAAATCTGATTTGCTATACTTTTGAGACGTAGTGCGATTTTAACTGTTAAATGTACCAGCTTGCATTCGGACGTCTTCATCTTGGCTAATACCGGCGACTGGCGTATGATCTCGTGAAGAGGATGTTGCGAATATTTATCAACCCAAAATAATTTTAAGACATTACTCTACTTTTATTACTTTTTATTACTCTACGTAATAGAGAGTCTCTTGTGATTAATTGTGCAACACTAGAGAAAAAGTATCAACATTACAGAACTTCACGACTGTACGTGGATAACAGAACTTTTGGTATCGTATCAACACTAACGTTACCATTTATTAAAAATGTCTATTTTTTGGTGGTTTCTGCCCAACAGCGAAGAAATCAAAGTTTGTATCTCCATCATCACATAAAAGTCTGTATGATGAGTATTTTTTCTTCTTGATGTCTTTCTTCAGGCAAACATTTCCTGAAATCTAAATAAATAAATAATTTAAAAAATAATTAAAAAAAAAACCTCAGTTTGTTTTACATTTTTACAAAAGTCATAAACGAGGAAATAAATGGAACAAAACATCCCAAAAACAATAAGACCCAGAGGGAGGAGCGTTCTCGCCCTTGTCCTTTTTTTTCTAGTTGTTGTTTAACGGCGGTTGGAATCCGGTGGATTACATTACCGCCAGCTCTCGGTCTCACTCTCGCGGCCTCTTGAAGCAGATTTTCCAGTCCAGCCTTACTTAAAACGTCTAATGCGTCCTGCTCTGATCTCATCTTGTCCTGTTCTCTGTCTCGAACTCTTCTTCTCCACGTGTCCCCCCTCGGTCCCACTCTGCACTGTGGGTTGGAGTCCTGGAAGTTGCATCGCCGACACCCAGAGATCTCGCTCTCCCTCAGCTTCCAGAGGTTCCACACCAGTCATCGCTTATCTCCGTGACTCCTCACGCTAGCTGAGCGTCGCCTCCTACTCTCTCTAGTCTTTGGAGCTGTAAGATCATATCGAGCCTCTCTTCAGACTCCTCCCTCAACATTTGGCTGGGGATTTAACAACCCGATTAGTTTATTTTATTTTTTTCCCTCCTGGTGTGACCTCGTATAAGAAGAGCCCCTCTGATTTTCAGACACTTCCTCAGAGCGTTCAACCGCCGTATGTTTGCAAACGCTTCACAGACGCTCTCGTTATCGAACGCAGCCCTGCCGCACAATCACGTGCTCTCGTACGCCGTCCAGAGGAAACGTCCTCGGCCGCACGTTACATTTATTAAGGACGAATTCCTGTTCCGTGTTGATCCGCCGCCGCTTTGTAAATAGGGAAGGTTAATGGTTGATGATGATCCTGGGTAGACCGTTCTTGGCCTTTTCTGTGGTAAACTACAGCGTTACAGTGATGAGTGTAGCAAATCAGGTCTGTAAATACACCCGGCGAGTTACGAAATCTCATTAAAACATCAAAGCAACTTTGTTTTAACCTGGAAGTCATTAAGAGTCCACAATAGAGCTGCGCCTTTCTGTACGTGGTGTGTGTGTGTGGTGTGTGTGTGGTGTGTGTGTGGTGTGTGTGTGTGGTGTGTGTGTGTGGTGTGTGTGTGTGGTGTGTGTGTGTGGTGTGTGTGTGTGGTGTGTGTGTGTGGTGTGTGTGTGTGGTGTGTGTGTGTGTGTGTGTGTGTGGTGTGTGTGTGTGTGGTGTGTGTGTGGTGTGTGTGTGTGGTGTGTGTGTGTGGTGTGTGTGTGTGGTGTGTGTGTGTGGTGTGTGTGTGTGGTGTGTGTGTGTGGTGTGTGTGTGTGGTGTGTGTGTGTGTGTGTGTGTGGGGTGTGTGTGGGTTTTTTATTTATTTATTTATTTATTTATTTATTTTATGCACTGTAACATGACCTTCGCAGGGGCTGAACACATTCCACACCATCAGGGTGTGTGCGCGCGTTCACACAGGTTCGGGGTCAGGTGCGAAGCAGAGCCGGGAGGTTAACGTGTCCGCCTCGTCTCACTCTGCTTCTGTTTGTCCGCCTGATGGCATGGGCCTGGACCTGTCGAACAACACACAGTTAATAACCCACAAGAAAAGTAGCGCACACACACGCGCGCACACACACGCGCACACACAGCGGCTCATTCAGTCCAGCTGCGGTGTAACACAAGCAGAGTTTTATTCCACTTGTACTACAGGGAGTATTTGTTAATAAACAGCGAGCACTTTGTAACATTAATCACTGCGGTTCCATTTCGCGCTCCTTCATTAACCGCTCTAAACCAATCAGGGACGAGGAACCTGTTTTGTTAAATAGACTTTTCTTTTTTCCTCCTCAATGTGAAGCCTCCGTTTGTTTTGTCAGGTTCGCGTGTGAATAACCCTGTAACGTTGCGAGGACATTTTACACGCCCCATCGCCGCTAACCCCTCCCACCTGGCATCAAAGCACTTTTTACCTTTCCGGCTCAGTGTGCGTTCAGAAAGATTCGAGCGCTGATTACAGAAGGCCTTTCATTGGACGATCTTTCAGCTGATCGTTGTGGAAAAATTACACGCGATGTTGATCAGGCTGATGAAAAACACTCTGGTTGACCAGCTGGAGCTCTGCATCCTCTGTATCGTACCAGCGATACCGACCGAGCGTAGTCAGTGTCGATTGGTAATTTCCATTAAGATGTACGAATCAAAATTTGTTAGCACTTATCTGGTTGCAGAACTTATTTTTAAAAACTTTTGTATTGCCTCATTGAAGATGTTTACGGCTGAGCTGCGAGACACGAATGCGCTGCCGTCTTCACCTCTTCATCAGAACTGGATCGCCGTCCTCATAGGGCTGCTTTCAGGGGACCAAGCAGGTGAAAGTCTGATGGAGTGAGATCAGGACTATAGGGAGGAGCTTTAACACCTCAAAACAAAGTTTTTGCAGCTGATCGTGTGGGCAGAAGTTACGCAAGATTGTGACGCCCTTGGATATCAGTCCTCTGCGTTTAATCCAAAGTTTAGGCTTCAGCTCTTCAATAAGCGTCTCACTGTAACGAGCACTGTTGATTGTGGAACCTTTTTCCTGATACTGGTCCAGTACTGACCGGTGAGTGGGTGAGTTGGGTAGGATGGGTAGAATGGATGGAGTGGGTGGGTGAGGGGGTAGAGGGGGTGGGTGGGTAGAATGGATGGAGTGGGTGAGGGGGTAGGTAGAGTGAGTGGGTGGGTGGGTAGAGTGGGTAATGTGGGTGGGATTATATTCATGTTTTTTTTTTTTTTTTTTTTTTTTTTTACACTTCTATTAATTTCACCTTTGACACAAAAACAGTCATTGTTTACTTCAGTCCAATTTTGTTCAGATGTTTAGGGAACCGAACCCTGAGGTCATCATATCGAAGCTTAGTCTTTGCAGTCGTAGATTTTGAATGAGAATAATCTAAATTACCCGAGTGGCCATTTACAGCAAAGCGCTCTTAACCTTGGCGGTGATTTTCATGGAGGTTTACCTACTTTACCCATTACCCTTTGAACTCGCACCGCAGCCAGAGAGACGCTCATCAGCGTTCCGGAGAATTTAATCTGTACATCTGGCTAGAAGTCGTCTCCGAATCCGGTTTAAAAGTGGCTTATGTCGTTCAAATGTCGTGGAAACGGGTCTAGGCGTTTCTTCGCTGCAAATTTTGTTTGCTGTTTAATTGCTTTCTAGCAGAGATCATTCAGTTACTTACACAGTCTCTGTCTTATTAAAGAATATATAAAAAGATGATGACCTCAGGTACAGGACAGGTACAGCTTTTTGCTTTTACACTACAAGTTTTTTTTTTTTTTTTTTTTTTTTTTAGTCCACTCTTACTATCAAATACAAAACACAAATTTATTTTTATTCATGAATAGAAATATGTTTACTATAATAGTTTTATAGTACTTTATTTTTATTTATTATAATTAATACACGTCTATATCGATTTTCCATCTCGGCTGCAGAATGAACTCTTCCGGTCGAGCGGTTGTCCATCGACGCTTCTTCAGACGTGTCTTTACATCTCTGCATTGATGCATTTCCTCTGACTGTTTTTCTTTGCTGTTCCTCTGCAGGGCGTACTCCCTCGTCGACTCCAGCCAGGTGTCCACC
>JAAGKR010000490.1:158460-197361 GCA_011419295.1 Clarias macrocephalus | reverse complement strand
GCGCGCACGCGCCGTGTGTGTGTGTGTGTGTGTGTGTGTGTGTGTGTGGAATTAGCCCCTTCACTCGCCTCGTTTTACACAGTAACACTCCTGCTCCCTCTCCCCACCTCGCTTTTTCACAACAGTTTCACAACAAACACACACACACAACAGAAACACCGTTTTAACAGGAAAAAAAGAAATCTCTCTGAGACTGACATAAGCGTATATTAACAGACACACTTTTTAAGTTTCACAACAAGCGCATAAACACAGCGGAAACACCGGTTTAACGGAAAATAACCGAGACTGGTACGAGCGCATACTAAAGGAATCACTTAGGTTTCACAACAAACACACACACACAAACACGGAAACACCGTTTTAACAGGAAAAAAAGAAATCTCTCTGACCTGGCGTGAGCGCATACTAAGGGAATCACTGCTGTAAAGTAAAAAAAAAAAAGAAAAAACAAATGAACCAGCACCTCACCTTTGAAAAGAATCACGACAGAGCAGAGTTTCTGTGTCTTTGTGAAGCCGGGAGGGGTGAAAAGGGGAAAGAGCGTCTGTGCGTGTGCGTGTGTTTCAGTGTCAAATTGCGCATGAACGAGCAGAGTTTCTGTGTTTGAAGCCGTGGGGGGAAGGAGGGAGGGGGAGGGGGGGGTAAGGTGAGAGAGTGACGCTCGGTGTCAAAATAAGAGTCGCATATGTGACGCATGATACTCGGCGCTCGTAAACTAATACTTGCTCGGTTTCCGAATTAAAAATTATTTAAAATCTTTGCTCGGTTTGCGGAACACTCGTAAACCACGTTACTCGCAATCCGAGGTTCCACTGTATATTTTTCCTTTTATAAGCCATATAAATAATACCTATTTTTGCCATTATGATGTAATACAATATGGCACACACACACACACACACACACACACACACACACACACACACACACACACACACACACTCTCTTATCCACTCTTCACCCTATGAAAGATAAGCAAACAACCCATTCAAGTAATGCGGATGTGTGTCAACCTTCAAACGTCAGGCAATGGCTACAAGAAAATAGCTACTCGCCTAAACTCGATATCTACAGTCAGAGATATCATTAAGACATTTAAATGATGGATGAGGACCTAAGTTTATCTTGCCAGGACGCCCAGTGAGGAGGATGGGAAGAGAAATAAAAAAAAAAATCTCCAAAGCTCTCTTAAAGAACTGCATCAAGGAGTGACATCCTGAAGTCACAAAGTCTCCATAACTGCCATTAGACCCGTTCTACATGCCAACAAGCTGTTTGGGAGAATGCAAGGAAAAAACATTTTCTCACCTACGATCACAAACATAAACGTCTGGAATTTGATGGGACTTCAACTGGGACTATGTGCTGTGGTCAGATAAGACTAAGATAGAGCTTTTTGGTAGCAAACACTGTCTGGGTCTAGCGTAAAACAAAAGATGAGTCTGCAGAAAAGCACCCCATGCCCACTGTGAAGTGTGGTGGAGGATCTGTGACGCTGTGGGACTGTTTCTCTTCCAAAAGTCCTGGGAACCTTGTTAGGGTATGTTGGATTACAAATTTATAAAATGTTAAATCTAGGTTCCAATGTAATAGTATATAAACTGAAAAAGTTATGTGTATTTTGAGGTAAAGATGATGACGTTCTAAGATGATCAAGTCTGGCACCTCAGGTGTCTGAGACATTAACCTTTTGTCTTTACCATCGGGAAGGGTCCCAAGTTAAATGTGAATGTCAAGGCCAGGCTGTGCCTTTGTCCCTATGAAAATGTGATACAGTCAGGCTGCTTGAATTAACACCTATCCTTTTGAAAGACAATATTGTGCTGATGAGATCAGGGCTGGGGACATTCTGTTACCGGACTGATTCCTGTACGGCATTTGCGTGATCTGTTTAGATTGTCTCCACCTCTTTGTATCACTCCCCTTTGAAAAGTATAAACTGAGCTATAGTCAGACTTGGATGACTACAGGGATGCACAGTGAGTTCTCAATAAAGAATAACTCCTGCTGGAACGATATCCCAAAATCTCCTGCTCTCTGCTTAAACAAGGAAAACGTTTCCAACAGCTTCATGGCATCATGGACTCTTTGAAATGCCAGCATATTGTAAATCAAAACCTGATGGCCTCTGCCAGGAAGCTGAAGATGGGCCATCATTTGGTCTTTCAGCAGGATAATGACCCAAAACATGGCAAAATCTACATAAAATGGTTTAGCAGACACAAAATCAAGCTCCTCTCATGGCCATCTCAGTCCCCAGACCTCAACCCAATTGAAAACCTGTGGCGTGAGCTAAAGAGGAGAGTGCATGCATAAGAGAGGACCCAGGATTGTGGATGATCTAGAATGAATGTGCAAAGAGGAATGGTCAAAGATCACTCTGTCTGTATTCTTCAACCTTGTGAAATGTTATTGGATCTATATTGTTTAAATAAACAATACATTTATTAGAAGCCTAAGAACACATATTAACCAGGGTTGCAAATAATGGTGAGCAGCACTGTAATGTTGTGGTAGTAAGGTAAACCTCCACTTTATATCTAAGATCCTGGAAAGGATAGTAGCACAGCAGCTATGTTCATATCTACATAGGAATAGTATACATGGACTGTACCAGTCAGGATTTAGGCCTCATCACAACACAGGGCCAGCACTTGTTAACCTAGTAAATTACCTCTTATTGGCCTCTGATCAGGTTTGCATCTCTTCGCGTATTTTACTTGACCTCAGTGCAGCTTTTGAAACCACTGTTGATAGTATTTTTCTTCACAGATTAGCAAAGTTAGTAGGAATTAAGGGGAATCTCCTGGCGTAAGACCTATTTGACTGATCGGTATTAGTTTAAATGATTTAAATGGTGACTATTCTGCCTGTTCTTTACATGCTTCATCTGGGCAACATAATTTGCAAGCATGGTATTAGTTTTCACTGTTATGCCAATGGCACACAGTTATACTGTACAGTGGGTACGGAAAGTATTCAGACCCCCTTAATTTTTCACTCTTTGTTATACTGCAGCCATTTGCTAAAATCATTTAAGGTATTTTACCCCCTCATTAATGTACACACAGCACCCCATATTGACAGAAAAACACAGAACTGTTAACATTTTTGCAGATTTATTAAAAAAGAAAATCTGAAATATTACATGGTACTAAATATTCAGACCCTTTGCTCAATATTTAGTAGAAGCACCCTTTTGATCTAATACAGTCATGAGTCTTTTTGGGAAAGATGCAACAAGTTTTTCCTCTGCAAATGTGGGGATACTCCCCCAAATCTCCTCTCTGCAGATCCTCTCCAGTTCTGTCAGGTTGGATGGTAAACGTTGATGGACAGCCATTTTCAGGTCTCTCCAGAGATGCTCAATTGGATTTAAGTCAGGGCTCTGGCTGGGCCAATTAAGAACAGTCACTGAGTTGTTGTGAAGCCACTCCTTCATTATTTTAGCTGTGTGCTTAGGGTCATTGTCTTGTTGGAAGGTGAACCTTCGGCCCAGTCTGAGGTCCTGAGCACTCTGGAAAAGGTTTTCGTCCAGGATATCCCTGTACTTGGCCGCATTTGTCTTTCCCTTGATTGCAACCAGTCGTATTGTCCCTGCAGCTGAAAAACACCCCCACAGCATGATGCTGCCACCACAGTGCTTCTCTCTTGGAAAAAAAAAAAGTTCTATCTTGGTCTCATCATACCAGAGAATCTTATTTCTCACCCTCTTTGAGTCCTTCAGGTGTTTTTTAGCAAACTCCATGCAGGCGTTCATGTGTCTTGCACTGAGGAGAGGCTTCCATCGGGCCACTCTGACATAAAGCCCTGACTGGTGGAGGGCTGCTATGATGGTCAACTTTCTACAACTTTCTTCCATCTCCTGACTGCATACCTGGAGCTTAACCACAGTGATCTTTGGGTTCTTCTTTATCTCTCTCACCAAGGCTCTTCTCCCCCGATAGCTCAGTTTGGCTGGAGGGCCAGCTCTATGAAGGGTTCTGGTCATCCCAAACATCATCCATTTAAGGATTATGGAGGCCACTGTGCTTTTAGGAACCTTAAGTGGAGCAGATTTTTTTTGTAACCTTGGCCAGATCTGTGCCTTGCCACAATTCTGTCTCTGAGCACTTCAGGCAGTTCCATTGACCTCATGATTCTCATTAGCTCTGACATGCACTGTGAGCTGTAAGGTCTTATATAGACAGGTGTGTGGCTTTCCTAATTAATTCCAATCAGTATATTGGACAAACACAACTGGACTCAAATGAAGGTGTAGAACCATCTCAAGTATGATCTGAAGAAATGGACAGCACCTGAGTTAAATATACCAGTGTCACAGCGAAGGGTCTGAATACTTAGGATCATGTGATATTACAGTTTTTCTTAAAAAACAAACAAACAAACAAACAAAAAAAAACACAGTTTTCACAAAAACAGCCTTTTTCCACCTTAGAAATGTTGCCAGGCTTAGGAACATTTTATCTGTATCTGATGCAGAAAAGCTGGTTCATGCATTCATGACCTCCAGACTGGACAATTGTAATGCATTACTGGGTGGCTGTCCTGCATCCTCAATAAACAAGCTACAGTTAGTCCAAAATGCAGCCACCAGGGTTCTCACTAGATCCAGAAAATATGATCAAATAACCCCAATATTATCATCCCTGCACTGGTTACCTGTTCAGTTTAGAATTAATTACAAAATACTATTACTCACGTACAAGGCTCTAAATGGTTTAGCTCCCACATACCTAACCTGTCTTTCGATACGCTACAATCCACCACGCTCCTTAAGATCACAAAACTCCGGACTTCTGGTAGTTCCCAGAATTTCAAAATCTACAAAAGGACATACGACATTTTTATATTTAGCTCCAAAGCTTTGGAATAGTCTTCCAGACAGTGTTCAGGGCTCAGACACAGTTTCCCAGTTCCCAGTAGACTCAAGACGCATCTCTTTAATCTGGCATACATGAGTATTTCATCCTCATAATGAATACCTCATTCTCCAGTACATCTATCCTGAATGGCAACTACGCTAATTCTCTTCATCTGTTCTGTATTATTCTACCCATCCCAAGGCATCAGGAGATTGTGCCAGGTTCAGTAGACAGAGGCCAACCCTGCGAGGTTCCTGAGGCATTCAGAGAAGGACCTGCTCCAGCTGGATTCTGCTTTATGATGTTTGGAGCTACACATGCTACCCCTGTGCTTCCAGTGATCCAGACCCCCTTCTGTCCTATGCATCTGCTGACTCTTCCCTCTGCTGAACTGGACTTCATGTTACTTTAAAGAACTTCTGTTATATTGAACTTTCAGCTGCATAACACATGATGTTATATAATTTCTATCCGTTATCACCCATATCTCTCAAATATTGTTCACAAAAATAAAAGAACAAGATGGTCATTTCTGGTAACCGTGAGCAAAAACAATCAAGATAAAACACACACTTCTACAAGGTATGCATGAAAGTTGATGTCGAATGCAACTGTATGCAAGCTAGATCAATACAAAAGAAGGAGGAGTCAGTGCAGTGCATTCTAATGACCCGATTGTCAAAATCTGTTATAGTGAGCATTTGTCGCATCATCAAAAGGAACTTCCATCATTATGGAGTGAAGCATGGTACCGCTGGTCATGGATATTTAGTGTCCTGTCTTCATTTCGACTGTCATTGCTTCTTTAAGACCTGAGGTCTGCACACACATTTGTATGGATCCCACAGTTTGCAGGAAACTGAAGTGTGAAGGTGTTCAGTGTTTCAGATTTCAAATGTGACTCATTAGATTCTAATACTTTACACATATTAACTGTATAATAGTTGTGGCAGAAGTATTGTTTGTGAGACTGTTTACTAATAAGATCAATTCAGCTCATTGTTTATGTCAAATTTGTCAAATAAATGTTTAATTAAAATGGTAATGTGTGTATCGATTCTTTGTTTATAATCCGGTGTCATTAGATACGTTGACCTGAATTAAAATACTCTTTGAGTAAAGGGTAAATATAGTTTAAAATCAAGTAAGTGCAACATATTAATTCTGTGATAGAGGAGTATGAATTTAATTCAGTTAAAATATTTAGCAAACGTAGCACATTTGTTTGTTAAATAAAAGTCTAATTTTTAGTTTCTTCTACCTTGCATTTCAATTATATCTACTCAATTATTTTATGCATTTTCACTTAGGGTAACCATTGCATTAACTTCTGATTAACTTCTGATAATCCCTCGTTAAGGGCAAAGGCACTGAGAGGATCTTTAGTTTTTGTTTTAGTTTCCAGAGCCCCGTCCATTCTCGCGTCGACGGCGGAGCTCTGTTAATTTAATGTTTTCAGTTTTCTTTCGTTTTAAGTTCCTTAATTAATAATCCCACGCTGTCTCCAAACGGAAAGCTCTTCCAGTGCGTATAATAAGCACTCTCACATACTCCTATTTTGTTGACCCGTAAGGGCTCATATTAAAAATATATCATGGTATGGCTCTCCATACCGTAACAAATATACGGTGTGATTGGGTGAAGAGCTGCTCTCAGCAATGTCAACATCTGAGTCATAAAATCCCTCTAAAAGTGCAGAAACTATTCTTCTGGCATATGCTTCTGGCTTACACATTATTTAGTCACCGTGGATCACTAAATATTCATAGTTCTATAGGCAATATTTAGGAAACATCATTATACTCACAAAAAGTGATACTGATAGTGAAAGTGGTGATACTTCCTGACATCGCCACCTATTAGGGAGAATGGGTTGGGCCAACAGCGGTATTCACTGAGTTAGATATATAATTCTTTCAATGTTATTTATGTACTAGTTTGGTAACCAACCCTCATATGAGCTTCTGATGTATTGGCATCATTGCGAGAGCCTGCTGCACCGGCTAAAGCAATAAATGTTTGGCCCGACATGGGAGCACTGACAAATGGTTACCAAAAATTTTGTCTCATGATCCACACTAGGCAGCCTGTTTTTTCCCACGCTGTCACTTTCCCCATGTGCTCATGTTTTCCCTTGCCATCAGGTGTCCTTTCCCACGCCACCGTTTTCTCCCCATCTACACACCAGTTTCTCATCCTCTGCTGAATACTCCAGCATTTAAGCACTGTGCGCGGTGTAAATCACTGGCCTATCTAGTGTTTTTGCCTTGATTCTTTCGCGTATTGTTTAATTGCTTTTCACGTTGCCAAGTTTATTTTGTTTCCTCGGTTTCTCGTCTTTTGCCTCATGTTTCGGATTTGTTTGCCTCGCTCTTTGATTTCCCGGCTTT
The DNA here is from genome assembly GCA_011419295.1 of Clarias macrocephalus. Lineage (NCBI taxonomy): Eukaryota > Metazoa > Chordata > Actinopteri > Siluriformes > Clariidae > Clarias > Clarias macrocephalus. Next base: position 190,103 of record JAAGKR010000490.1, on the reverse strand, counting down.
GATCTCACGCTACTTCTTTTGACTACAGCTCTCATTATTGCGATTTGGTTTATACGCTACACTGACTGATCCTCCAGTATTTGACGTAGCGATCATTCATCCGCACTTGGATTCACCTCGTTCTACTCCGCCTCGTGACATTTTGGTGACGTTGGGCCAAGAGAGTAGTGCTATCTGGGTTTAGTTAGCTTAGTTAAAGTCAGCTTCACCTGGTAACAAGTTGTTTAACACTAATTAATGTAATGAGTAGCTCATCAGTTCTAAACAAGCAGAAGACATATCCTGTGGTCATGGCAATGATGTTAGTCTGTTTCAGAAGGATCAAATTATTGGCCTGGATCAAGCAAATAAAACAACTAAGGATATTTCTGAAACTACTAAAAATAGATGAATGACTGTCCAGCTCATTATAAACAACTGGAAGGATAGTGGTGAACCATCATATTAGAGGATGAAATATGGTGAGAAGAAAAAAATTGGGTAAAATTGAAGGTTTTCATGAAATCATCAAAGGTCATTTACACATGGACAGTAAGAAGAGAATTCAAGGGATTAGAATTAAACAATAATGTAGCCTCAGGAACACCATTTATCAGTGAGGCTAATCAGGAAAAAAGGTGTAAATTTCCTAGAGAGCATAAAGAATGAAGTCCAGATTTACCTTGTTCCAAATTGATGTGCAAATCAGGGCACAAAGAGAGGTAGATAGTGTCTACCATACAAGCCTGTGGAGGCAGTCTGGGGTTGCTTCAGTTGGTCAGTCTAGGTTCATGTTATGTGCCAAAAAAACTGAGGTCAGCTGATTACTTGAATATACCAAATAGCCGTTTTTTTTTTCTTCAAGGGTATATAATTTCAAGATGAGAATAACAGAATGCATCAAACCCTAGTTTGTCAGTCCTACATGGACTGTCCATCAGATTGTACATACCTTAACCCCATTGAGACTCTCTTGAGTGTTCTTAGAAGACTTTACACAGTGGACTTTACACATTGCATGAGCTTATCAAAATAATGGTGAATGTTTTCCATAATCAAAGCAAAAGGCAGTCCTACAAAATATCAGTGTGCAACGTTTTTTTGGCGGGCCAGTGTAGTTTCACTTCCATTAAAGGGATGTCTAAATGGTGTCAAATTTAGATAAGCCATATGATACAGCATGATTGAGATAAACATAAATTGCTATGTGTAAGTGCTTACAACCAAGCCCCAAATAATTGGTAACAATAATGAGAAACTTATGGCAGCACAGTGGCTTAGTGTTTAGCACTGGCTGTTCCACTAAGCATTGGCTTACTGCATTCCCAAATTGCCTGTAGTGTGTGAATGCATGTGTGAATGTTGACTGGAGATCATACCACAGTTGTAAAAATGGGAATATAAATAAACTGGTTTCCACTTAGAAACCATACCTTGTTGTTTTTAGGACTAAAATTGCCACAATTGTGTACCCAAGTCTCTATAAGTGAACACTTGGTCACCTTAACAAAGTGGACATGGAATACATGAAATACATAAATACATGAAATATACCTGTGCCATCAGGAAAGAAAAACTCTATAGGTGATAACCTGGTCATTTACTCCATTCATTTAATCAGTTGGCTTAATTTTATTGCCACATAACGTTGTTGAGCCTGGACCTGACCAACTGAAGCAACCCCAAATCATAACACTGATCATCTCACAAAGTATGCTAAATAGAAATTTCTACATGACATCATGCAAATTAATTATTATTAAATGCAATGGCAATGACTATTTTAGCAAGAATTAATATATGTTAGAAATCAGGCAAAGCTTTTATGCTCACCTGATATTTGTTAATAATTACCACTATTACACCAAGTGTGTAACATTGTACTGTATATGACACCAAACCACATTTTGCATTTAATAAAAAATTGCAAATAAATGTATAGTATTATATTGATACTGATCATTTGAGAACTTTAAATTATATAAAGAAAACTATTGAGGCACACTTTATTAAGGAGGGGAAAAAAACACTTTTCATGAAAAAACATGAATTAGTGAAGAGTCTGTTTGTAATATTTGCAGAGAAATAATTAATTTAATGCACCTCCTAAACCATGGGTAAAACAGTGCATAAATAAATGGATTAATGGTGCCATTAAGATAACACAACAATATGAGCCAATTAAAAGTTTCTGCCTCTAGTTCAATAACATCACCTAACAAACTGTAAATAAAATATGGAAGTAAACTGGCCAAAAATACAGATATTAAAATTCCAAGGACTTTAGCAGCTTTTCTCTCAGATTTCATTGAGTGTGAGGTGATTGTCTGTGTTTTAGGTCGTGTGTGATTATTAAGCTCTCTGATAGCAGTGGCATGTTTCTTAGCAATCACAAAAACTAGAGTATACAATATGATGATGACAGAAAGTGGAAATACAAACAATATTACAAGGTCAATTGAAGCCCAAATCCTATTCTCAAAAAGAAAGCACGTTCCAGGACACATTGCAGAACTTGTGAAGCTTTCAGTGAAATAATAAACTGCCACTGTATACACCATACACACACACCAGTTGAAATAAACCACAATGAAGATTTTCCTCACAGAGATTGTGTTTGTGTAGAAAAAAGGGTTTGAGAGAGCCAAATACCGATCCACAGCAATCAGAGTGATATTATAAATAGATATGATAGAAAGGAAACTGCCAGTGAACAAAAAAACAATGCAGAAACCTCTCCCGAAAATCCAGCACCACTCAATCCACCAAATTAACATTGGTGGCACCACTAAAGCATAGATGAGGAAATCCGATGCAGCCAGAGAGAGCAAGAGGATGTTGCTTGGTGTGTGAAGCTGCTTAAAATGAAAAACAGAGATGATGACAAGCATATTTCCACACAGGGTTAACAGAACCAAAGCAGCTGAACACATATACAGTAAGATATAAACTGCAGCAGATACAGATCTCTCTGGACAGGAGAAACGCTCACAGCGATCAGACTGGTTATACTCTGTCAGGTTCATAAATAAAGCAGTCTTTTAATGTATGAAAATTGAAAAAAAAAATGCCACGTATACTTAAGGTTTCACCTTAAAATGCTAACTGTAAAAAGTCACAATCAAATGATTTCTGCTTTAAGCAGCTCAGGTACTTTTATAATGTAAGAGTTCAGCCCTAGAGGGCATGGGTGTGCCCGATAAGTTAGTTTTGTTGTTTTTTGTTTGTAGACTCAGTTTCCCAGAAGGCATCTTGGTCAGGTGATGAGGGAGCTCAACTGAACCGAGGTAGCTCATTAGATACGTTATAAAAAGCTGTTGGTTCTGGGAGTCTGGGTCGAGCATTATTAATGTCGAGTGGGCATTCCTTTTGTTTTGATTTTGTATTAGTTTGTATTAGTTTGCATTTGTTTAAGTAGGCACTTGTGGTAGGGGTTGTGGAGCTGTTTGTGTTTGTGTTTTTGTTAAATGTAAGAGGTAGTTTGTCTCCTGTCTTGTGTAAGTAGTGTTTTGTGTGTTTCCAGTGTGTGTTTGCCTCGTGTTTAGTTCCTAGTATGTTTAGTTATCTGTAATTGTATGTTTAGCCGCTATAAGGTTTAGACCAGGTTATAAGGTTTTCTTCTTGAAACCAGCCTACAACAGAATACTGTGCTTGAACATCTTGCCCAAGGGCTGCAGGCTACCACTGCAGAACTCACTCGACTACATCAACAAGGAGGAGAGCATGTACCCCTCTCTGACCCAAGGAAAAATGCCCAGTGGCTTCTGTCCGAACTTTCCCCCCATGATGACGGTGAGGCGTTCCTACAAATATTCGAATGCACCGCTGAACAAGAGCGATGGCTGATGTGTGACTGGAGCGCATTCTTGATCTCACTCTTATCCGGTGAGGCTCAATGAGCGTATTTCTCCTTCTCTGAAGAAGAAGCTGATCAGTATGACCAGCTTAAGGTGGAAATCCTAGCCAGGTGTGTGGCCTTTCTAGTTCACAAGTGGCTTCTGAATTTCATTGCTGAACCTATGACCTACAAACACCACCCCGAGCACAACTAGCCAAGCTACACAGAATCACTACCCGCTGGCTCCAACCCAATAGGCTTACCTCACCAATCCCAACCCCAACCCCCCACTCCCGATTCCTAATGGTTCAAAGGAGAGGAACCTCTCACACCACTGATGCCATGCTCACCGAACCAGAACTCCCACAACCTTTCCCTATCGCGGATTCTGGGTCGGCTGCACTGAGAGTAAAAGCCCTGGTCCTACGCAACGTGTGCATGTTGGAGGCATGCTGATACCTGCCATCCTCGATACTGGCAGTGCAGTCATCATGGCTCACCCCTCAGTCATTCTCCATAACTCAAAACCATGTGGTTCTTGTCAATCACCTGTGTACATGGGGACAATCAGGAGGTGCCAGCAGCGAGCGTTACAGTGGAAGATCATAGGGGAGCACACACCATTACTGCTGGTATCATGCCTAACCTCCTTGTTCGCCTGTTACTAGGATGAGACTGGCCCAGCCTATGGGGCAAAATACCGCCAGGAAAATGGAATTCATAGCAGAGCGCCGACAAAGGAGGAGGCTCCGCCCCCTTGCCACTCATGGATGGCCCAGACACAGAGAGTGTGCGCAGACATAGAACCGGAAGGTGAGCCCCTTTCATAGTCTTATACCTCTCCCTTTGTCTCAGCAGGTGGTGTAGGAGTTTTGCAAAAGGAAGACATGCACTTAAAACATTGTAAATAAAAAGTCCTTTGTGGTTCTGCAAGATAAAATAGATACCGTAATGCAACTCACTCACTCGCACCCATTAGGCTGACACCTGGGTGTCAGTAACACCATTAAAAAAATAAGAGATCATTTTCACTGGCCGGGCTTGGAAGCCGAGGTGAAAAACTTTTGCCAGAGATGTCCTGAGTGTCAAAAAAACTTGTATATACTCGTGATTCTGGATTATCCTGAAGCGCTCCCACTGTGAAAAGCTACATCTAAAAATATTGCATGCAAGCTAGTACTGCTCTTCAGTCTTTAGTGGAGCCCTTCAACCAAACGCTGAAGAGAATGCTACAAAGAGTAGCGGATGAGAAAGGTCTGAACTAGGACCAGTACGTACTCTTTGTAGTCTGGGAGACTCCCCAAGCTTCTATGGGGTTCACCCCTTTAAACTTTTATTTGGGAGGAGACCCCGAGGACTACTCGACATAGCAAAAGAGCAACCTTCCCCATTCCAATTAGTCATCGAATATGTACAAAATATTAGAGAGAAAATTTAAAGCGTACTCCCAATAGGGAGGAGGCATATGGAAAAGGCACAAGTGGAACAGAATAATTCTTATGACCGTCCAGCACAATGTTATGGATTGACAGACTCCATAGACAGAAATCAGAGAAAACCCAAACGGCCACTTCATTTAACAATAAAAGATAAACTGTTTGGGGATGAGATGTGGATAATGAGAGTGAACCATAGAGTCTTATCTGATACGGTGTTGGGGCTGGTGTACGGAGGATCAGGCACGGTGGAACTGGTAGACAGTACACGGAGCTTGGAGGGATGAGGAGACTTGGAGACATGGAGAGACAGGACACGGAGCTTGGTGAGATGAGGAGACTTGGAGAAATGGAGACTTGTAGACTTGTAGACTTCACATCTTAACTCTAGTAATGGCACCTCTTCTCCCTCTCTATGAACCCCACTTACCTTAAGTCTATGATTAGGAACCTTAATCTGGCTGGTTGATGTCCTTCACTAATGAAATGACGCAAGTGTTTGCTCACCCATGTTCTAGATACACAAACTGCCAGCCCAGCCCTGGACTGCTCTGAGTAGACAGGGGTGTTTGGAGGGTAAATACAGTACCACCCCACCCCATGCTAGTGAGCTCAGCTGAGCGGGGAAGGAGGCAGTGAAGTCAAGGAGGCAGCTTGGTACTGTCCCAGGCACTTTGAAGGCTGCTTTCTCTGAGGTGAAATCCTCCCCATAGTTCTGTGTCTTAGGACATTGGAGATAGCCGTGAGACTGTAAACTGAAAAGACCCACTCACTGGACTGTCCACTCAAGGTGCTTAGGAACTTCTATTCCTGCACATAAGTAGAAACAGAGCACTGTGATGGAAAACATCATAAGCTGTTTGGGAAACATAACTATGCAGGACAGACAAGCTCTACTGAGGATGGTATGATCAGCTGAGCACACCATCCACACTGAACTCCCTGACTTGCATTCAATCAACAGCAAGTGGTACTAGACAAGGCCAAGCAGATAGTGAAGGACCTCAGCCATCAAATGTTGCGTTAAGTTAGAACATTTTTTTTTTACAGATTCAGAATTGGATTGGATGATTCAGAAGGTTTTCGTGGATGATACAATGAGTGCAGGACAAATTAAAGTGTAGCAAAAATATTTCAAAGATTATTGAGAATTTATTGAGAGGGATCAACATTCTGGTAGGCCTGCAAATAAGCAGAAAACCTGAAAATGTTTAAAGTGTCTATACTATAGTGTTATATTGTACAGGCTGTGTAAAGTTTTTAAGTTTCGTAGTAGATGAAGAGAGTTGCTCGGTTTGTCCGCTGTGCTTCGGTAAGCTTTTCTGGTGCCAGGATAGACTCAGTCAAACACATACACACACACAACAAAACCACAACACATACACACACACAAGTTGTCTGTCAGAAAGGTCTATTTATTAACAGGAAAAGATGGGGGTTTTTATATGTTTGATTAAATGCCTGTGCCATCGACATATGTTACTACAAAGAACATAAACCATTGTAAATGTTTATCTGGTGAGATCCTGAAGAATCAAAGGAGAGGAAGACAGAGATGGGGTTCATCCAGAGACGAATCACAAGATGTTGGAGAGGGGGAAGGAGACAGAGAGAGATAGAGAAAGAGACATAAAGAGAGAATTAGAAGGTGAATGTGGAAGCGTTCACACCTTTAAGAACAGATGCAAGAGAAGACAGGAAGATAGCAGCAGGAAAGATTTAATACATTAATATTAGATCTATCAGGAAGAGAGCAAGAGAGTAGAAATAACTCCTTTATATATAAAATTATTCGAACAGGCTGGAATCAACAAAGATTGGTGACTGACAGTGCAGAGGACTAGAAGCGTAATTAGGAGTTTGTTACATGGAATCCAGTCATTACATGGCTACTTTCCAGACAGACATCAGACAATTGTATTTTTGACCTCAACCTTCACTTGGAAGGGATACGTTTTGGCTAGTCTGCCATTTTTTCATTTCATATTAAGAATTTTTTAATTCCTCTAAAGCTGTAGGAATTAAAATAAAATGTACATTTACATTCAAAATCAATTATTAATTCAATGCTATTCATTCAGTCATTGACTCATAATTTTCATCTTTATAAAGTGCTTTTTATCTATACAACACGAAGGATGTGCTGTTTCAGCATGACCATACCTCAGTGCACAAGTAATCTTCATAAATAAATGGTTGTCGGGATTAATATTGAAGAACTTGTCCGAAACCCTAATCTCAACTCTACTGAACAGCTTTAGGCTGCACAGGAACAATGACTTAGTGGACGAGAGAAATTATATACCAATTATATGGACCATAATATTCTCAATTTCTCAATTTCTGTGCTGCATTTCAAACAGTGCAAACTTTTATTAAAATGCTTGTGGCAGTAATGTGAATAAAGGCCCTTACAAATGTTAGTTGAGTTTACTAAAGTCATTTGTGTGGAACTTGTTGACAAATTAAAGTAAATTTAGTGAAAGCATTCTTTTATTAATTAGCCTAAAATTGTAAAATTATTATTTTACTTTGAATAAACAAATATGTAATATGCAACTTCTAAACAATTTTTGTTTTATCCGTACAACAGGACTGACTCTTGTTAGTTAAACTAAAATCTCCTTTGTTGAGTAAAAGTTGTTAATAATATTTGGCTTGAATTAAAAAAAATATATTTCTCCCTAAAACAACTCCATCATATTTGATAAACTTAAAATAAATGCTTTCAACTTTCATACTTTATTTTCGTGGAACCTGTTGACAAGTAAAAAATAATTAAACCCAACCCAAATACTGCATATTAACTGATGTCCCTTCTAATCTACCTTTGTTGTTATCTCTAAATAAAACCTATTTGAAGATTATGTAAAATTCAAAATTGACACCATCAATATAAAATGGTTATTTAGTTTTTTATATACATTTTATAGCATAACACCGTAATCAGACATTACAAGATCAAAAGATATATATTTTCATGAAAGAACATTTATTAATGCAGAGTCTGTTTGGAATATTTGTAGAGTTATAATTAATTTAATGCACCTCCTAAACCACGGGTAAAACAGAGCATAAATGATGGTGGAATTAAGGTACAGCATGATTAACAATTTATGAATAGTGTCGGCCTGTAGTTCAACAACATTTCCTAATAAACTGTAAATAAAATATGGAAGTAAACACACCAGAAACACAGACACTAAAATGCCAAGGACTTTAGCTGCTTTTCTCTCAGATTTCATTGAGTGTGAGGTGATTTTCTGTGTTTTAGGCCGTGTGTGATTATTAAGCTCTCTGATAGCAGTGACATGTTTCTTAGCAATCACAAAAACTCCAGTATACAATATGATTATGATTGAAAGTGGAAAAATAAATGAATATATGAGATCAATTACAGAATAAACATCATTCCAAAAGATAAAACACTCTCCAGGACACATCACAGAATTTGTAAAGATTCCATTGAAATAATAAAATGCCGTGTTATACATTAGACACACAAGCAAGTTAGAATAAATCACAATGCACATAGTCCTCATAGAGACTGTGTTTGTGTAGAAAAATGGGTTTGCGAGAGCCAAATAGCGATCTACAGCAATCAGAGCGATATTATAGATGGATATGGTTATGAGGAAACCGTCAATTAACCAAAAAGCAGCGCAGAAAATTCTCCCAAATATCCAGCATGTCTCGATTGTCCAAGTGAACATCGGAGTCATTACAAAAGCACCGATGAGGAAATCCGACACAGCCAGAGAGAGCACAAGTGTGTTTGTTGGTGTGTGAAGCTGCTTGAAGTGAAAAATGGACACAATGACAAGCAGATTTCCACACACTGTTAGCAGAACCACAGCAGCTGAACACACATACAGTAAGATATAAAGTACAAGAGAAACAGATCTCTCTGGACAAAAGGAATGTTCACAGCGATCAGACTGATTCAACTCGGTCAGGTTCATGAATACAGCATGTCTCTAATGTCTTTAAAGTTTAAAACAAGACCTCATATTATATGTTACTTTAGGAAACTTGTCACTGTAAATAGTCACAATCTAATATTTCATGGCTTAAACAGCTGTGGTGCTTTTATTGTTTAAAAATTGATCACACCCCCTTAGTTTGAGTGACAGGATACAAATGATCTCATGGCTCATTGCAATAAACAAGCTTCAATAAAATTGTTTGCTTGCATTGATTCTAGTGTCTCCGATAAAATGCAGTGCATTTTTTTTACAACATTTTCATATAATCCTTTTACAAAATGATTGACACTGTTCATGTGGGTTTTTTTTTTTTAGGCTGTTCAGTACCCTGGTGAGTAAGAAATCATCATTTCTCATCTAATTTTTTATGTCAAAACACTGACAACAAATTGACAAAATGTAAACATCTTACTGATGTGTTCAATTGGTAAATGTGCTGAAAACCACTGGCCAACAAGTGTCAAGTGTGATCAATTTCACAAAATTATGAGCCTTGTAGGTAGGGAAGTGTCACAAGTTCCCCAATGCTGCTGAGCGTAACTGATGAACCATTTCTATAAGCCATGAAGTTTGCCTACAACTATTTATTGTGCTATTAAAGCTTCAGGACTAGGACAAACAGGGGGAACAAGATGACTTTTAATGGTGCTCATTACAACCTAAACAGACTTAATGACATTTAGTTAGATAAACAGGTGTATTACTTAATTAAATGGAATTTACAACTTTCCAAATACTTTCAACATTAGAACAACCAGTTGTGGCCCACTTATAGCAAACTGTTTTCTATTTCTGATAGCAGATCTAGGCTAGTCCAACGCCACCCTGACCTGAGTAATCATATATAAAAGTTCAGGTAATTAGCTAACATATAGATAAATATCAAGGTAAAAAGATAATTAACTTTTATTTAGAACTACACAATGAGTTAGGTGCATTTAGCCATGCAGAAAATAAACGACACAAACTGTTCATTGCTGATACTCATAATTAAGCACACCCCCAGGTAACTTGTATTGTTACCAAGTTACAAATACATTACACTTGAATTTCCTCACAAACAACATGAAGAGACTAAAACGGACCCAATGAATTTCCTATTTATATAATAGACAGCTTGTCGATGACTTATTGTCACTGATGTATCTGAATATACATCTGAGAAGGTAAAAGCATTGCTTAAGGAGTTGCTGCGGTTTGAAATGTTGACTTTCTGATGTCTTACCAACGTAGCTACCTCATTTGATTCCAACGTCATCCAGCGGCTGAACGTCTTCCACGTCATCCAATGACTGAACGTCAACTACACATCTGAAGCAAGCGCTTTCGTCGCACGTCCACCGTCGACTTTCGCCCTGCATCTGATCGACAAGTAAACCGCTCATTCGCTCTCTAACATCTTCAAGAAACTTTGCGCCAGAACTTGTTCCGCAACGAAGAATCCGTTACAAGAAGTGCCAGAACTCCCACGTCAGTAACGAAGCAACCAGCGTCAGAGAGACATCCAGAGACGTCATCACAGCATCAGAGCACCAGCCAATCACCTAACACCAAAGGTGAATCACCGAGGGAGACCGCAACGCAACACAAGAAAAACAAACAAAGCTCCATACCTTGCTGAAATTCATGCTCGCTTCATAACGAAACAGTAAGCTTAAACCCAAGGCTCTTCTCTTGTGACGTTCACAGGTCTAGTGAAGAGTAATAGAAAACTTCATTAACCTTCATCCTTTAAACTGTTTTGTGTGTGTGTGTCTAAAAGCGTGTTTTATGTGTCATAGTTTAGTCAAATAAAGTCGATTCTTGATAAAGAACTGTTCTCCTAGTCATGTAATTTTAAGTCTAAACATTTGCCAAGATCTTATGTTACCTTGCGCATAAATGAAAGCTACCAGATTTTGTATCATCATTAGTGGCCATGTGATAAGCAGAATTGGTAAGATACACTAAATCATACTAAACGCTGGACACCTAATCGATAAAGTGTATGGCTATAAATATTAACCCAGTTTAATAAAATTAACTCATATTCTTAAAGATTCGATTCACCTCTGACTCAGAGCTGAAACCCTACAACTAATTAAAATGAACTAAATGATAGCACATGTCATAGTATAAGTGGTCTTAGAGGAATATGGGGAAAGTCCATAATACATCATGAAATCACCTCTTCAGCTGATAGAATACATTCACTCTCACTCATCTTCTATACCGCTTTATCCTGTATTCAGGGTTGCAGGGGGCCTGGAGCCTATTCCAGGAGACTTAGGGCACAAGGCGGGGTACAGCCTGGACGGGTGCCAATCCATCGCAGGGCACACACACATACACTCGCTCACACACTATGGACAATTTAGGAATGCCAATTAACCTAACCTACATGTCTTTGGACTGCAGGTTGGACTCCAGGTACTCCGTTAGGAAACCCACCAAGCAAGGGGAGAACATGCAGACTCCATGTACAGGGAGACAGGAATCGAGCCTGGCCGGGAATCAAACCCGGACCCTGAAGGTGCAAGGCAACAGTGCTAACGACTACACCACATGTGAACCCTTCGGGATTACGTGGAGTTTTGCATGAATTGGTCATAAAATGTGCTCTGAACTTCACAACAATAATCCACCCTGCACTGTGAATGTTTACATGTTATGTTCAATAAAAACATGAAAACATATCATATTTGTGTAGTATTATTTTAAGCAGACTGTTTTTCTATTGTTGTGACTTAGATGACAATCAGAGCACATTTTATGACCGATCCATGCAAAGCTCAGCATAATCCCAAAGGGTTCACATACTTTTCTTGCAACTGTAGGCCTAAGTAAACCTCATGTGCTTGCACTCATAATTTTTTTTTATTTAACTTTTTTTATACAGTTAGTGGCTTTACTTCCTTTTGTTGGTGTTCTCACATAATACAAAGCAATATCTTTTGAATTATTTCTGTAACTAAATGTTCTTCTTCTTCTTCTTTGTCTTTCAGCTATTCCCTTTCAGGGGTCGCCACAGTGAATCATCTAGAGGATAAGCCTAATATTTAAATACCTCCATATTTGTAGGTTAATCTATTGTGTTATAGAATTTCTGTTGTTATTTATTCATGTCTTAAATTAAATCATCATCACTGGGAACAAATATCTGTCCTCATTAAGAAATAAAATTACCTTACAGTAGGTATTTATGATTTGTTTGCTATAAGTTTGTTATAATTATCACCAGCTCTACCCTCTGACGCATAGCTTTGCCACCCACACTGATGATGATGTCCTGGTTACTTTTTTCCCATTTATATTTTGATTGTAATTTAAGGTTATATGCACATTATATTTTAAAGGTCTGGAAAATTATGTAAAAACTGTGTTATTAAACACAGTTTCAATTTGCCCAAAATTCTGCTGTATGACAAGGAAAGTGTGACACGTTACAAAGATTAGACTTGTCTTGCACTCAATTACTGTTTGCTTCGTACGATGTTTTATTAGCACTGACCATCATAACTTGTCAGTGTGTCATGAAGGATTCTTCAGCAGAGTTTACAGATCAGAAGAGACATTTTCAAAGACAAAGGTTAATAATTTAAATGACACTTTATGGACAAAAATATGTGGACAAAATCCATATGTACAGTAGTATTCCCCAAACTATTACCACAAAGTTGGTTGCACACGATTATATAGTAATCTTTTTATAATGCAGAGTCACAATGTCCACTACAGAGGAACTAGAAGAGCTAAAACTTCTTGTTACAATGCAATGACTCTGTGCAGAAACAGAGCTACAACAAATAATCACAGCCACATTTTAAAACACAGTGAAAAGTATTTTTTTAATGGACCAAATAGACCAAATCATTATAAAGACTGGTTTCAAAAAGAGCTCAGACAGGTGTGATGGGCAGATGGCTACATACATTTGGCCATGAAGTCTACCATTAACATTAACATTAAATGTTAAAAGAAAATCTTACATAGGCCAAAAATTTCTTCATCATCATCTTCTTATTATTATTATTAGTATTATTATTATGATCAGTTTTTCCTTGGCACATATATGTTAAATCATTCCCTTTTAATGTGTATCTGTAACTTTCTTTAAATAATTTTTTTATTTCAAGATTCTGTAGAAAGTCAGATACTTACCATTATTGTAATGATTATAGATTTATGGATAATACCAAATAAATATTGCATTTATATTGTAATATATTGACAATGAGAATTGACTTCTTACTGATTTGTTTTGAATTTTATAATAAAATGGTGAATTTTGGCCACATCATCAGAAGGACTAAAAACTTTTCATGAAAGAATGTTGATTAATGCAGTGTCAGTTTGGAATATTCACAGAGTTAAAACTAAAGAAAGAGTAAAAAAAAAATGTTCATGAAAAAACACTGATTAACTCAGAATCTGATTGAAATATTTGCAGTGTAATAATTAATTTAATACATCTCCTAAACCACGGGTAAAACAAAGCATAAATAAATGGATTAATGGTGGAATTGAGATACATTACAAGGAGGACTTTATGAGCAATTTCTGACTGTAGTTCAACTGCATCACCTAATAAACTATACACAAAATATGGAAGTAAACACACCAGAAACACAGACACTAAAATGCCGAGGACTTTAGCTGCTTTTCTCTCAGATTTCATTGAGTGTGAGGTGATTTTCTGTGTTTTAGGTCGTGTGTGATTATTAAGCTCTCTGATAGCAGTGGCATGTTTCCTAGCGATCACAAAAACCAGAGTATAAAATATGATTATGACAGAAAGTGGAAATAGAAATGAATATATGAGATCAATTACAAACCAAACCTGACTCAGAGCGAGAAGGCATTCTCCAGGACACATTACATAACCTGTAAATATTCCATTGAAATAATAGAATGCTATGCTATTTACAAGAAAGACAAATAAGTTGGAGTAGATGACATTGCACATATTCCTCCTAGAGATTGTGTTTGAGTAGAGAAAGGGGTTTGAGAGAGCCAAATATCGATCCACGGCGATGAGTGCAATGGTATAAGTAGATGTGACTGTGAGAAAACCATTAATTAACCAAAAAATTATGCAGAAGTCTCTCCCAAAAATCCAGCATGACTCGATTGTCCAGCTGAACATCGGTGGCATTACAAAAGCACCAATAAAGAAATCTGACACAGCCAAAGAGAGCACGAGTGTGTTGGCCGGTGTGTGAAGCTGCTTGAAGTGAAAAACTGAGATGATGATGAGCAGGTTTCCACATACTGTTAGCAGAATTACAGCAGCTGAACATGTGTACAGGAAGATATAAACTGCAGGAGATACAGATCTCTCTGGACAGTAGAAATACTCACAGCGATCAGACTGATTAAACTCTGTCAGGTTCATAAATGTTGATTTTTTGTTCTGTCTACAGAGTTTAACAATCAAATCATGTATTAGATGCTACCATTATAAAACTGCTAGTCTAAAAGGTCACGATTGAATGACTTATGACTCAAACAGCGCTAGTGTTTTTATAGTTTAAAACTTGATCACACCTCTTAATTTGAGTGACAATATGATTTAAATGATGTAGTGCGTTGTTGGAACAATCAGGGCCTTGCCATGACAGGTGAAGTGAATAACATTTATCATCTTATTACAATAGCACATCTCATATGTTGGGATATATTACACTGACAAAAGTGAAACTGCTGTGTCATTGATATAAAGTATGTTTCTTCATTGATCTGATGGAAATTTTAGATTTCCTATACGGAACTGTTATTTTTACTTTGCTTAAACGCAAACATCGCAGCCCCTGGTTAAACTTACTTATAAACAGTTCACTCAAAGGACATTTCTACTTCAAACCAAAGGTTCGCCGTGTCACATGACCTCATGGCGTAGCATTATTTTGGACTGAATCATGTTCAGCTGGCGGCCATAGTTTTTCAAAGAAAATTGTTTTAAACCAGATAAGAAAGCAAACTCTGTAATTTCTATTTTAAATGTATTTCTTCCATGAGCAGATTTATGATTTATTTCAGGAACAACTACTTTGTAGATTGAGTTTTGCATCCATGTTTGCTAGCTAACTACACCTATATTACCTAGCAATAGCTAACTAAGTTATTTTCAAAACTGCCGGAGTTTGTACACTGAAAAAAACAATCCTTTGAATTTACTTGACCTTAATGTGTACATCGCACATCATCAAAATGTGGCCAAATTACACAATTTTTGCCTGCTAAACCAAAATTTTTCATTCATGTTAAGCTTGTGTGAAAGAATCATGTTTATTTAACATAATCCTCATCATTTACTGTAATAGCAACTGATTGTGTAATTGTAATGTAATTGAATTATGTCTATGATACTCCATTATTATTGACAAGTCTAACAAGTTCTTAGTTCTACTTATGTTGCTACAATAAGATCTTATACCATAATGTATAGCAGCCCTATTTTCCCACGCTTTAGTGACCCTTAAAGTCAACTCCAGAGGCAGTAAATATGTAATACTTACTTATTAGGGAACAACTTATAACAGGTAACATACTTTCATAAAACACTAACAATCTACTGTAATTCACACACTCAAAAAAAATTAAATGTTGGGTTTAATTATTTTTTTCTTGTCAACAAGTTCCACACAAATGACTTTAGTAAACTAGTTTCTGCAAAGTCTAAATATATTGCATCCAAAACAAAACATCCAAACATTTTCAATAAGTACAAAAAAAGTCTGGTAGCATCGAGCTGATGGAAGATCCTCTGCAGTACCTCAAAGAATGTTTTCAGTTCTTGAGGTTCATTGAATATATTACACCCATTAAGAGCACGATGTCTCCCAAGTCGTGAAGCACTTCAACTGGAGGGGTCGTGGCATCACCTCCCTCAACACTGATCCTGTAGATGCCAAATACAACATGTTCAAGATCCTCTCTGCAGCAGCGCCACCTCTATCCTATTGTTATGTATTGTGAAATCTCGAGACTAATACAGAATTCCAAAGAGCCTGTTTGCATTTTTCACTGTAAATGTTGTTTAGTATTTGATCACTAACTTTTGGTCCACACTGATTTCTCACAAACTTGAAAACACTTTCCTAAGTACACCGGTGATCTGAGGCCATCTAATAGCAGCTTTATCTTATTTCTGAAGGCTAAATGGATATTGTGATATTCTGAAGAGCCCAACGGTACCGTTACTTTTGCTATATATACTTATCTACTTATATACTTTTCGCTAAATAATGGAAAGAGATGCAGTGGACCAACCTGTGACACGTGGCTAAATTCGTTAGCTGGTTAACTTCAGTCTAAAACACTAAGCCTCTCTAAAACTACAGAAGCAGGCCAAAGTTAAATACTAATTATATATATACTGGTGAAGAATCACAAATATTTGTGTTTCTTCACCAGTATATATATAATTAGTATTTACTAACTTTACGTTTTTCGGGTGTTGACCTCCCTCTGTCAAAACAGACAGAACATAACGCACACAGACAGAGAGCCCATTAACTTCGCGCTGGTGCAGTTTGATTCGTCTCGCTCTTCTGTTTCATTAGCGGTTCATGACAGCTGGCGTCTCGCTACTGTATGTATGAAATGTTGACTTTACATGAATGGTTCGTGATTAGACAAAGTATTAGAAATTTTTACGGTCAAGTTGAGACAAAATTACGTTAACCTTAATTTAAAAAAAATCATTTTAAATCAACAAATACGATCATTATGAGTAAACTGAAAGTAATTATATTATGTTAAATGCACAACCTGCCTTGTTAATTTTGTGTACGCTAAGACAGCCGTGCCGAATTACATGCAATTAATTATATTTAAGTACCTATATAATTATATTTATATTTGGTTAACGATGTAAAAATTAATAGGAACGTGACTTAAACATAGAACAAGCCAATTTGGAGTGAGTGCTGTTTGTAGTGTACTTAAAACCTTCTGGACTTGCTAACGTGTAAGTAATGTTACTATTGCTAAAATTATATTCCCTCGTATGAAACGGGGCCTTAGCAAATTTTCCTGACATACTGGTAGCACTTTATGACATGTTTTTAACATTATCAGTATATAATCCCTAACACTGGCAGCAATTTTTGACACGTTGATTTAACGTTACTACAAGTAAAAGTACAACAGTCCATAAGCCAACTGTTAAATTAACCATATAAATTAAATAAAATGTGAAATAAAACAAAATCATTATTAAACATAATACTATTAAACACAGTAGCATGAATTAATGGGCATTAATGGGCAGATTAATGCACTTTCAGCTAGAGTTTACACAGACCAACAAGAAGCTGAGGTTAGCCTTTACTATGTCATGAATGAAGTTTAAAAGTAAACATGAAATCTTTATTTACTTTTGTGTTTACAGGTGTGTTTTATGAAAGGCCATTATTTTACCCACACTGCAGAAATTGGTAAGTACCTGTCACGGTACACCAGGTCACGCCCACACCTCAAGCCAAGTAATGATCACCTGTGACTCCTCTCCACACTCCAGTCCACTGCTTTCATTTTGCCGCCTCATTCACCGGCTCAGCACACCTGTTCTTCATTTCATTCATTATTCTGCTCTATAAAACTCTTTCACAAACCACCACCTCTTGCCAGATTGTGTGCCCTCATGCCCAATTTTCCAGCGTTTTTCTCTGCCTTGACTTTTGGATCTCAACCCACGCTTTGTTTCACGGACCTTGCTCTCGTTTCACGTTTTGGATTATTGTTTTTTCGGATTTCTGGATATCGACCATCGCTCACGTTTCATGACCACGAATCAGGATCACGGACTGTATTTGATTTCATGACCTCAAACCAAGCACGCTCACAACCACCCCTCCTCTTAACGACCAGGTGCTGTGTCTCACCACGGCTGATGTGAGGAAAACTCAGAGTCAACCCACATAAAGCTGCTGGACCAGACAACATCCCAGGCAGAGTGCTCATAGAATGTGCAGAACAGCTGGCAGATGTTCTCACCGACAGCTTCAATATCTCTCTGGGCAGCGCCATCATTCCCACATGCTTTAAGTCTACCACAATCGTCCCCATGCTGAAGAAGTCTTCTGTGTCCTGTCTCTATGACTACCACCCTGTTGCACTCAGACCCATCATCATGAAGTGCTTCGAGCAGCTCATCATGAGACACATCAAGACCCTGCTGCCCCCCTGCCTGGACCCCCTGCAGTTCGCATATCATTCAAACCGTTCGATGGACGACTCCATCTCCACCACACTCCACTTGGCACTGTCACATCTTGACAAGAAAGACACTTACGTCAGAATACTGTACATATATTTAAGTTTAGCATTTAATACAATCATCCCCCAACACCTGATCGGAAAGATGAGCTTGTTGGGCCTGAACACCTCACTCTGTAACTGGAGCCT
The DNA here is from genome assembly GCA_011419295.1 of Clarias macrocephalus. NCBI lineage: Eukaryota > Metazoa > Chordata > Actinopteri > Siluriformes > Clariidae > Clarias > Clarias macrocephalus. The sequence goes on along the minus strand of JAAGKR010000490.1, from coordinate 171,474 downwards.
GGACTTTCTGACCGAAAGACCTCAAGCAGTGCGGATCGGGAGCTACACCACCAGCACCACCACACTGAGTACTGGGGCCCCCCAGGGCTGCGTCCTCAGTCCCCTGCTATTCATACTGCTGACTCATGATTGTGTAGCGACACACAGCTCCAATCATATCATCAAGTTCGCTGATGACACGACCGCGGTGGGTCTCATTAGCAAGAACGACGAGTTAGCGTACAGAGAGGAAGTGCAGAGGCTAACGGACTGGTGTACAGACAACAATCTGTCTCTGAACGTCGATAAGACAAAAGAGATGGTTGTTTACTTTAGGAGGACACAGAGCAATCACTCTCCACTCAGCATCGACGGCTCTTCTGTGGTGATCGTCAAGAGCACAAAATTCCTGGGCGTCCACCTGGAGGAGAACCTCACCTGGTCCCTCAACACCAGCTCTCTGCATAAGAAAGCGTAACAACGTCTATTCTTCCTGAGAAGGCTGAGAAAGACGCAGCTTCTACCACCAATCCTCACCACCTTTTATAGGGGAACAATTAAGAGAATCCTGAGCAGCTGCATCACTGTGTGGTTTGGGACTTGTACTATATCGGACCGCAAGACCCTACAGCGGATAGTGAGGACAGCTGAGAAGATCATTGGGGTCTCTCTCCCTTCTATCGAAGACATTTACACCACACGCCGCATCCGCAAAGCCACCAGCATTGTGGCTGACCTGACACACCCCTCACACTCACTTTTCACCCTTCTGCCATCTGGAAAAAGGTACCAAAGCATTCGGGCACTCACATCCAGACTATGTAACAGTTTTTTACCCGCAAGCCATCCGTCTCCTCAACACAAAAAGACTGGACCAATTAACATGCACACACATACACACACAAAGACGCACACAAATCTCCCAGACGAACTAAATAACATCCGGACTGAAGTGATAAACACACACATGCACAATCACACTGATCTACAACCATCTGATTGTTGTCATCTTGTTCATACCCATCTACCTGATCTACTGTTTGCAATATTTGCACAATATTTATCTCAGTCTGCTATTTGCACAAAAATATTTTTGACACAATGTAAATTGTCTACTGCTGTTTCTGGCTTTTTCCCACTACCTCAGCTCATACCTCATCATACAGTCTGCTATTTGCACAAAAATATTTTTGACACAATGTCAAGGCACTTCAGTACTAAAACGTGTTACATTGTTTTTTTTACGTTGTTACCATCTTAACCTCTGCGTTTATGCCTCGCCCTCAACACCCACACCTTGAGTACCATGACAAATGTATGGTTTCAAGGATGGTAATAAATGTTTTTGGTGGAGAACTTGTTTGTTCAATGTCTGCATTTATAAATGTAAGTTTTTTTTTTAAATCAATTTTATTAATTTTATCTAAACCAAATTTTAATGAGTGTAACCAAAATTAACGTTTTTAATACATTAACGTTTTTAATACATGTTTTGTTACATTCATATTAAAGTTTAAGTTGTCAGAAAACAGAGAATTAGATTACAATCTACATAAATTAACTTTTTAGGCTTAAAGGTAATTACATGTTTGATTTCAGAAAATGGCTATATATTGATTTTGTGTATAATTCATAAAATTAAGTTTGTACTCAGTCATACTTTTAACTTGAGAAAAAAGTTTTAAAAAATTGAAAAAAGATTACTTTACTACTATACTTTACACCTATTTCAGTACTTTATACTATATGAACATATTTTGTTTCTTTCAAGGTAAAAACTAAACTTAAATATAATGTTAAATTTGAGGTTTTTCTAAAGTGATATAATCAAGTTGTTACAAAGTAGAAAAATAAGTTTTACTGGCCTAAGGCATTGTAATAACTTTTGTTTTTGATTTGGATGGATGAATAGTTTTTTTTGCTTTGCGGAAACTTAAAAATACACAATTATTTAATCAAAATGAAACCTTAAATAAAATTATAACATTTGATTTAAAAAATAGCTATAAGAACTTGCAGCAATTCTTATTACGTTGATCCAACGTATTTTCTTTTCAGTGTACAGTAGGTAGCAAGTAAGAATTAAGGCTTTTAAAGGCAAGCATTAGATTTGTGCAATTTTGACAAGTAAAAAATTAAGCTGGCTAAATTACTTTGTAAGATCAATGCAAAAACAACATGAGTTGTAGGGTGGTGCAGGTATGCACTGTAGCAACCATTAAAAGAGGAACAGCCAGTGAATCAGTAAACCAATTACAGGATCATGGGTGTCAAAATTTGTGCTAAAAATTTAAATTCTGGCAATGAACGAAAGGTCTCAGAGCATAACAGCTTGCTGTGTATATGCCTGAGAAGCTGCAGACAGTAGAGAGTAGGACCAGACCATGCTGTGACCTGTACAACACTGAACGCACCTACAATTGATTAGTTTGAGGAACAAGAAAAAGACCCATTGACTTGGTGTAAGTACAGCAAAAGACAGGAAAAACCCTTGTATAGGTGGTAAAAATATTGAACATTATTGAAGGCTCCTCACATTCTTATCATGGACTTTTTGACCTCCTACCTCTGTACATGATTCTCAACAAGATTTGTTGCTGTTTCCATACTGAACACCTGACCAGACTGAACTAACTTTTTACATCTACTTTTATTTATACTACACTGCTTACCTTTATAAGGCTGCCCTTGCACTACTTTATATCTCATCCATAAGCTAATCTCTACATACTGTGCTATATAAAATGCATGTAGTATTAAAGGACTAAGACAGGCTGATGTGGATTGGGGATGCTGGATGACACATAAAAAAAAGTCCTATGTGATCTAAAGTTGGGACAAATCTAAAGCTTCATTAACAGACAGATAATTTATTCATTAAAGTGACTTAAATTATAGGATGTGTCATAGTATATGTAGTCTTAGAATGTCCATTATACATCATCAAATCGCCCCCCTTACTCCTGTTGGTGTTCTTACATGATATAAATGCTATATTGGTTAAATTATTTCTATAACTATGTCACACGACAGGGTAGAACGAGGCAAATCCAAGCCCGGATGAATGATCACAGGGTAAAACGGGAGCGTGGATGGAATGTGGAAGCGGGGTTCAAATACCGGAGAATCAGTCATCGGAGCATATGAACAAAATCGCAAAACGGGAGCCGTAGTCAAAAGAAGGAGCGCGAGATCGGTTCCTGGGAAAGCAACAGCAACAATCCACAAAGCGTGAAACAAAAGTCGTAGTCAAAACAAGGAAGCACGACATCAAAGCCGGAAAATCAAAGAGCGAGGCGAACGAGTTCGAAACATGAGACGAAAAACTATAAAATGAGAAAACAAAATAAACTTGGCAACGTGAAAAGCAATTAAACAAAATGAGAGAGAATCAAGGCAAAAACACTTAATAATCCAGCGATTTAAACCACGCACAGTGTGTGCTTAAATAATGCTTATTGGGCATGAGGTGAGACGGCGTAACTGGGACACATGGCACGTGGGATTGATCCGCCGCATAGTTGAAGGGAGCAAGATCTTAACAGCATAAGGGTTGACTATCTTCGTGATGGTGAAGGGGCCAAGGTAGCAAGAAGAAAGTTTACAGCAGATGGTCTTTAGGGGAATGTCTCTGGCAGCGAGCATGACTCTCTGTCCCACCCTGTACTTGGGAGCCTGAGAGCACCTGCAATTGGCCTGTCTCTTGTACCTTCTACCGACTTGTAACAGAGTCCTCCTTGCTTGCAGCCATGTCCATCTGCAGCATATGATAAATGCTTGGGCTGACGGAACGCAGACCTTCTCCTCCTGAGATGGAAACAAGGGCGCTTGATATCCCAGGCAGCACTGGAAGGGGGACAAACCAGTAGATTATGATACCTGGGAGTTGTGGGCGTACTCTACCCAGGGTAGGAATTTGCTCCATGAGGTAGCGTCCCGGGAAGTCATGCACCTCAGGGTGACCTCGAAGGATGGGTTCTTCCTCTCGGCCTCTCGGTGAACCCTGAGTACAGGCTCGGAGTGGCTCCAATTCATTTGCAAAAGGCCTTTGTAACGGGTTCGACCTAAAGTTGCACGGGCGGCACCATGAAACACAGACACAAGGCGAGATCTTAGGGGAAAAGGGTAATTTATAGAAAGGGAAGGAATGATGTGTGCATGTGCAGGGTCCGAGGCAGTGCCCAGCTGGCATGCGGGCACGCGGCTGGTGGCGGTGGGCGGAGTGGCCGAACGGAGCACGCGAGGCAGCGCTCCTGCACGCTCCCTGGACGGTTCCTCCCCACTGTCGATGGCCGGCCTGGCCCCTCCCAGCTTTCTGTGGGCGCGGCCTCAGGCGGAGGTCTCGCTCGGACGTCCGTCGGCTGGGCGGCTTTCCCGGCTGGGATCGGTGGCCTTAGCCCGAGATCCTATTAACGTAAATTAACGCCAGCCGGCCCGCATAGGCGGCCCCGTCCCTTCGCACACCTGCCAAAGGGGATGCCGCCTACTTACGGAGCCTACAAAGTGAGCAAGGGGCGATAATAGATTTGGGCACACGCCCATCACAGGCACACGCCGTGACACTCTTCCAGAATTGGGTGGTGAACTGCGGTCCCCAGTCCGAAACGATGTCCTTTGGGAGACCATGGCGCTTGAAGACATGGTTGATCATGATATCTGATATCTTTGGCAGACAGGAGTTTTGGTAGTGGAATGAGGTGAGCCACTTTGGAGAACCGGTCTACAACGGTCATGATGCAGGTGTGGCCATTGGAAGAGGGTAGCCCTGTGACGAAGTCCAGAGTGATGTCAGACAGGCCGGTGTGGGAGGGCTAAGGATCTGCAGAGACCTGCTCGGGCTGTATTGGCATGCTTATATCTGAGACAAATGCCACATGCTGCCACGAAGCTGGAGATGTCCTCCTTCTTCGTTTTTCAAAGTCGGCCACCAAAAACGTTGCTGAACTTGGATCAGGGTACGAGCTATGCCAGGGTGACAGGACAGTTTGGAACTGTGTGCCCATTCCAGGACCTGAGAGCGTAGAGTGTGGGGAACAAAGAGGCTGTTAGGAGGAACATTACTGGGTCCAGGTTCATGGGAGAGGGCTTGCTGGACCTTAGCTTCAATATCCAGTTCAGCTGCGACAAGCAGGCAGGAGGAGGGAATGATGGTGTCATTGGTGGGGGCGTTGTGAGTGGGTGAGAATTGCCTGGAGAGAGCATCTGGCTTGGAGTTCATTGATCTCGGGCAGTATGATCCCAGTGTCTCCATTCCTCTAGGGTAAGCTTAATGGCTAAAAGCTCTCGGTCACCGATACCATAGTTCATCTCAGTAGCGGGATAGCGCGGGATTGCTGAATGCCGCCCTGAGGTCGTGGTATTCTAAAGGAATGTGGGTGAGATCCGGTAACTCTTCCGTGGAGGTGGGACTGAGGCATGATATAGTGGCATATGGTAAGAAGATTGTGGAACATGATGGGCTCCAGGCTTGAATAGAATTCATGACCCAGTCAATCTGTGGGTTGTGACGGGTTGACCAGGGGAGAACCCTCCATGATATATAGGGAGGTCTGCACTGAGTGGTTGCTCGAGACCCTCTGGCCAATAAAAGGAGTCCTGTGAGTGATAGAGGGGAGCAAACTCCTGTTGGGAGCCTGGACTTTGAGATGGGTCTCTAAGGGCAGAGCGGGCATTCCCAGGGCCTTAGCTGATGCAGCGTTAATCAGATTATGGTCCAACCCTGAGTCAATCAGTGCCTGTACCAGGTGGGTCTGCTGTCCATGGATGAGGAAGGCGGGTACTTATTGGCATTGATGTGGGTGTCTCCTTGGATTAGCGCCCCCTTCAGCTCCCAGCTGAACTGAAGGAACCCTTATCTTTACTGAACAGTTTTTGAGGAGATGGCCTGATCTCCTACGGTAGAAGCAGGCCCACTCCACTCGGCGGTGCCATTGCTCCTCTGGTGATATGTGGGTCCTATCCAACTGCACGGGTCTCTCCTGGTCACCTGCTCTCGGTGAGGGGGATGTGAGTGCCGATATTTTGACTGATCTTCGCAGAAGTGCGAATCCACCCGACCAGCCAAGTCCATGAGCTCATGGAGTGAGGAGGGAAGTTCCCGGAAGACTAGCTCATCCTGAAGTGCCTCCGACAGGCCCTCCAAGAATCCGCCACATAATGCCTGATTGTTCCATCCACTCGAGATAGCAAGTGTGTGAAACTCAATGGCAAAACCGTAGGCCGAACGAGAGCTTTGGCAACCTACGTCCATCCTCTCTGCCGTGACATGACCGGTCAAACACCCTTCTCATCTCCTTAGCAAAGTCTTCAATGTTAGAACAACAAGGATCATAGATCTCCCAGAGTGCAGTGCTCAATTCCTCGTCCTGAGAGGAGCGTGATCACATACTCCACCTTGGAGCGCTCAGTGGTGAACGTGGAGCTCAAATATCAGTGCACACTGAGAAAGAAAGGAGCGACAGGTGCCTGAATCTCCCTCATAGGTGGGGGTGGGGGGGTGGGGGGGACGAGACGTGGTTCGTGTCGTAAGCAGGAGTACCCGCCTCGCGCTGAAGGAGGCTGGAGCTGATGGAGCTGGGCCGTGATGTCAGCGAGGGTTTACTTGCAACTCCTGATGGTGAGCTCTGAGGAGGGCACCTTGACTCTCCAGCGCTGATTCCATGTGTTCAACATCCGCTGGATTCATGTCGTGTCTGGATTCTTCTGTCACATGGCGGGGTAGAACAAGGTGAATCCAAGCGCGGATGAATGATCGGAACGTAAAACAGGAGCGTGGTCGGAATGTGGAAGCAGGGTTCAAATACCAGAGGATCAATCAGCGGAGCGTATAAACCAAATCGCAAAATTAGAGCCGTAGTCGAAAGAATGAACGGCAAATTGGTTAATGGGAAATCAATCAGCAAAGCAATAATCTAGAAAGCGTGAAACAAAAGCCGTAGTCAAAACAAGGGAGTGCGAGATCAAAGCCAAAAAATCAAAGAGTGAGGCGAATGAGTCCGAAACGTGAGGGAAAAGACAAGAAAATGTGGAAACAAAATATACTTGTCAATGTGAAAAGCAATTAAACAAAAAGTGAGAGAATCAAGGTAAAAGCACTCAACAGTCCAGCAATTTAAACCGCGCACAGTGCATGCTTAAATGCTGGAGTAATCAGCAGAGGATGAGAAACCGATGTATGAGAAAAAACGGGCTGATAGCCGTGAAACATGACAAACTAGATGTTAAGCCTAACATTTAAATACCTTCATATTTACAGGTTAATCTCTAATGTGTAGTTATATACTTTTTGTTGCTATTTATTTACTTGTTAAATTTAATTTTCATCACCAGAGAAAAATCTCTGTCCTCAATAAGGAATACAATTAATCACAGTAGGTATTTATAAAAAAACATTCATGATTTGTTTGCCATTTGTCTGCTATAAGTGTCACCAGCTCTACCCCCTGACGCACAGCCTTGTCACCCACACTGATGATGATGATGATGATGATGCACTAGATACTTTTTCCCCACTCATATTTTGTTTGTAATTTGAGCTTATATGCACGATATTTTAAAAGTCTGGAGAATTTATTTAAAAACTGTATTATTAAACACAGTTTCAATTTGCTTAAAATTCTGCTGTACGACAATGAAAGTGTGACACTTTACAAAGATTAGATTTGTCTTGCATTCAATCACTGTTTGCTTCATACAATGTTTTATTAGCGCTTAACAATATAACTACTTTTGCTTATGAATTGTGTCATGAAGGATTGTTCAGGAGAGTTTACAGGTTACAAGAGACATTTTCAATGACAAAGGTTAATAATTTAAATGTCACTTTATGGACAAAAATATTGGACAACATCCATATGTAGTATTCCCCAAACTATTACAACAAATTTGTTTGCACACGGTTATGGACAAAACCTTTATAAAACTTGTGGTTTTAAAAAGGGCTTACAAGAATATGATGTGCAGGTCACCACATGCTTACTAGGTCATAGTTAAGGGTACCTTTTTAACAATAAACATTCAAGAAAATCTGAACCAAACTATGAAACGTAAACAAAAGAAATATGTCTTCTTCTTCTTCTTCTTCTTCTTATTATTATTATTATTATTATAAACAGTTGATCCTTGGCCCGTATCGGTTAAATCATTCCCTTTCTAATGTGTATCTATAACTTTCTTTAAATTATTTTAATTTCAAGATTTAATGAAAAGTTAAATACCTAACATAATTGCAATGATAATAGAGTTATGGATAATACCAACTAAATATTGCTTTTATATTATAATATATTGACAAGGAGAATTGCCTTCTTATAGATTTGTTTAAAATTTTATTTAAAAATGGTAAAATTTGGGCACATCATCAGAAGGAGTAAAAAATTTTCATGAAAGAATGCAACATCAGGTTGGAATATTCGCAGCGTTAAAAGAAAGAGTGAAAATTATTTATGAAAAAACACTGATTAATGCAGAGTCTGATTGAAATATTTGCAGTGTAATAATTAATTTAATACATCTCCTAAACCACGGGTAAAACAAAGCATAAATAAATGGATTAATGGTGGAATTGAGATACATTATAATGAGGACTTGATGAACAATTTCTGCCTGTAGTTCAACTATATCACCTAATAAACTATATATAAAATATGGAAGTAAACACACAAGAAACACAGACACTAAAATGCCGAGGACTTTAGCTGCTTTTCTCTCAGATTTCATTGAGTGTGAGGTGATTTTCTGTGTTTTAGGCCGTGTGTGATTATTAAGCTCTCTGATAGCAGTGGCATGTTTCTTAGCAATCACAAAAACCAGAGTATAACATATGATTATGACAGAAAGTGGAAATAGAAATGAATATATGAGATCAATTACAAACCAAACCTGACTCAGAGCGAGAAGGCATTCTCCAGGACACATTACATAACCTGTTAATATTCCATTGAAATAATAGAATGCTATGCTATATACCAGACACAAAAATAAGTTGGAGTAGATGACATTGCACACATTCCTCCTAGAGATTGTGTTTGAGTAGAGAAAGGGGTTTGAGAGAGCCAAATATCGATCCACGGCGATGAGTGCAATGGTATAAGTAGATGAGACTGTGAGAAAAACATTAATTGACCAAAAAATGATGCAGAAGTCTCTCCCAAAAATCCAGCATGACTCGATTGTCCAATTGAACATGGGCGGCATTACAAATGCACCAATAAAGAAATCTGACACAGCCAAAGAGAGCACAAGTGTGTTGGCCGGTGTGTGAAGCTGCTTGAAGTGAAAAACTGAGATGACGATGAGCAGGTTTCCACAAACTGTTAGCAGAACCACAGCACCTGAACACACGTATAGTAATATATAAACTGCAGGAGATACAGATCTCTCTGGACAGGAGAAATACTCACAGAGGTCAGACTGGTTAAACTCTGTCAGGTTCATGAATCTAGATTTTTTTCTGTCTACAGAGTTTAAAAATCACATCATGTATTAGATGCTACCATTATAAAACTGCTAGTCTAAAAGGTCATGATCGAATGACTTATGACTCAAACAGCGCTAGTGTTTTTATAGTAAAACTTGATCACACCTCTTAATTTGAGTGACAATATGATTTAAATGATGTAATGCTTTGTTAGAACAATAATGGCTTTTTCCCACCAATAAAATGTATAAGAGAAATGCAACAATTAGACTTCATGAACCCCATCAGGTTCATGACTTCAGCATTTGAGTAATGTCACCAGGTTTTAAAGAAATATACATTGAGGGATTTAATAACAAAACTGACAGGTATAGGGGATAACATCAGTTATCTTATTACAATAGCACATCTCATATGTTGGGATATACAGATATGCAAAAAGTTTTCATTTGCAGTCAAATGGGGGTTTTGATCCAATTACCAAAGTTTAGACACCCCTTGATAAATAACAGATTTTGGTGATTTTTTAAATTGGAAAGATGTTAACAGTTTCTCTTGGAAATGGAAAAAATGCACACTATTTTCAGCAAATATTGATACATAGGTATTTCTTATGCCATAAATTGAAAAAAAAAAAGATTTTTGCATAAGACTGTATTAGGTATCCAGTAAGAATTAAGGCAAGCATAAGATTTATGGAACTTTGACAAGTAACAAATTGAGATGGCTGAACTACTATGTAAGAGAAATGCCAAAACAACATGAGTTGTGGAATGGTGCAGGTACAGAAGGCATTTTGGATGGTGCTACATATATCTCAACACCTCAAAACAGACTGCAAAATTACTTTTTCTTTTTTGCTGTTTCCATACAGAACACCTGACCAGACTGTACTGACTTTTTACATCTACTTATACTCCACTGCTTATCCATGATGCTCTCACTCACTCGTTGCGTATATTACTTTATCCTGTATTCAGGGTCACGGGGGCCTATCCAAGGAGGCTTAGGGCACAAGGTGGGGTACACCCTGGACAGGGTGCCAATCCATCACGGGGCACACACATACACTCACTTACACACTACAGACAATTTGGGAATGCCAATTAGCCTAATCTGCATGTCTTTGGACTGTGGAGGGAAACCGGAGTACCCAGAGGAAACCAACCAACCACGGGGAGAACATACAAATGCACACAGAGAGGGGAATCGAACCCCGACCCCGGAGGTGCAAGGCAACAGTGCCAACCACTACACCATCCTGCCTCCGAGCCACAATGCATCTTTTGTAATACACTTTAAAACTCTAGTGGTATAATTATTAAATTATGTTACACATTATAATTCTGTCTTTGCACTACTTTATATCTCATCCATAATCTATTTTGTACCATACGCTGATGCATGGTGGGGATTAACAGAGACATGCTTAAATACTACATGTCCTAAGTGAGCTAAAGTTAGGACAAATTTAAAACCTCCTTAACAGACAGATCATTTACTAATTAAAATGAACTAAATTATAGCACATGCCATAGTGTTAGTGGTCTTAGAGTAATGAACTTCATGTGCTTGCGCACTCATCATTTAAAAAAATTTTTTTTTATACAATTAGTGGCCCTCTTGTTGATGTTCTCACATTATAATTAGGTACAGAATTATTTCTGTACCTAAATGTTCTTCTTCTTCTTTGTCTTTCGTTTCTTTTTTGTATTTCCCTTTCAGGGGTCGCTGCAGTGAATTCAATTAATATTTTTTTTATTTGTATAGCTCTTTTAACAATTAACATTGTTGCAAAGCACCTAGCCTAAAACAATATTGTTTCCAATGCTGAAGCAAACATGAATTTTATTTTGTTTTACAATAGATCTTTCATGATGAATGTGTGTGTATGTGCTTTAAACATACACTAAACAATAAACACTGCCTTTTGCCGTTTGATTGCAGTTGATCAAAAGGCTGATAAATGCACGCGTAGATATGAGCAGATATATCGATAAAACTGCAGACACATTCCCGCAGAAATGCAACAAACAAATATATAATCTACTCGCTGAATACAATGTGACAGCGCACTCCAAGGTGAACACCCGCAGACCCCCAGTTACTGTAATCCTTCTTTTCATCATTCATTGACAATAGGTGTGAAGTTATCAAACCGGTTTTGCTGATGGGGGAATTGGCAGAATTGGAGGTTTTAAAACAAATTAACAAGACCAAACAGACGTCTCTGCCTAAAGACCAGTGGTGGCTGGTGCAAAGAAATTTGGGGGGGGCGCAAACAAAATTAAACTTTTAATACTCGCCTGTAATATGCCAATGCTTGCCATAAGAAGTGCTGGAAAAGACTCGTTGTCATAGCCAGTTACAGACAGACTCTGACACACTACGTCCGATTGCCTGTTTCTTCTCTAATCAGCTGCCACTATTGACCGCATAACTGAAGTGTTGGGAATAAAGTTTTATAAGTAAAGCGACCGAGTTGTCCGATTTACATTTTAATCGACATACAATAGTCTAACAATGGGCTATATGAAAATATAGATTTTTAAAACTGATTACTAGGTATTGTACGCCTCTGCCCCGAGGTCGCGAATCAAGGATCTGACGTATGGTATAAGCAGGACCGCCCTCAATGATTCGGGGAGGAGGAGCAGGGTAGGTGGGTGGAACCATAGGGGAGGTGATGAAGGGTTTGAGTTGGGATATATGGAATACCGGGTGGATCTGGAGCGCTGCAAGCAGCTGGAGCCGGTAGGTGACAGGGTTTATCTGGAGAGTGATGCGGTATGGACCGATGAATCTGGAGGAGAGCTTCCGTGATTCTGTTCGTAGGTGAAGGTTCTTGATAGATAGCCATACCTTGTCACCTATCTGGAATAGTCGTCCCGGAGGGTGTCGACGGCAATGTTGGAAGACGTAACGGGTGTTGGAGCGTCGGATGGCATTGATTGCTTGGTTCCAGACCCGTCGACACCGACGAACCAACTGTTGGGCCGACGGGACTTCAACCTCCAGTTCTTGGTGGTCGAACATTGGAGGTTGGAAACCGTAGCATGCCTCAAATGGGCTTAGATTGGTGGCAGAGGAGACGTGGAGGTTATGCAATAATTCTGCCCAAATGAGGTAGCGGGCCCAGGAGCACTGGCGATCAGCGACAAAGCATCTCAAGTAGCGCTCCAGTTGTTGGTTGGTCCGCTCCGTAGTGTACGGTGCCTTCCGGGGTGACCTGAGAGGAGAGAGGAGTGCCCCCATTGAAGCACCTCTGACTGGTGTTGGGCACATAGAGTCGTCCAGGCGGTACGCCTGCCGGTTCGGTCTCCGCAGCCTGTGCCTGGCGAACCCTCGTCTCTATGTCCCAACGGAGTGGTGCGATGATCTTGGTAGGTGGAGAAGAAGCCGCAGGGGTGCAGCTTTTGGTCTGGACCTCATTGGGAGTGAATCGCCCCGGCGCCCACGTCCGACGCGTCCACCTCCACAACGAATGGTTTATTGGCATCTGGATGAAGGAGGATGGGAGCCGTAGTGAAGCGGCGGCAAAGTTCATGGAAGGCGGTAATGGCAGTAGAGGTGAGGTGAAAGGGGTGAGATGATGGACGTGTCAGAGCAGTTAGTGG